>LLCB01000073.1:0-202409 GCA_001414345.1 Hymenoscyphus infarciens | reverse complement strand
TATATAAGAATAATATTATTTAGATTAGTAGAATATTTAATAAAATAATTAGTAGAATTAATAGAATTAGTTAGGTATTCAACAAACTAGGGCATATTATATAAGAGTAGTATAGCTATATAATATACACCTAATTATATAATTTTAGTCTTTTTTAATATATATTTACTAGTAATAAATAGTTTTTAGTACTAATTTAAGGCTACTCTAATACTAAGTTACTACTAGTTTAAGACAAGTCTAGAATTAAGTTAAACTAGTATCTAATACTAACTTAACTTACCTAACCTAGTTTATAACCTAGTTCGACTTATTAAAACGAGTTCAACTTACTAAAACAAGTTAGGTTTTACTACTATAAATTATCTTAAGTTAGTTTTAAACTATATTAAACTTAATTCTTAAATTACTTTAAACTAATTTAATCTATTATAGAAATATTTTATAAAATAGCTTAAATATATCTCGTAAATCAGTCTAAGTTACCTTAAGTTAGAGTTAAACCTAATTTAACCCTAACTTAAAACCCTCGCGGGTTAGTAGTAAAGTAATCCGTCGGATAGTATTATTCTATATACTCAGATAGTGTTTAGTCCATCGGATAGTATTTAGTCCGTCGGATAGTATTCAGTCCGTCGGATACTAGTGATCCGTATCAGGTACCGTTTATCCGGGCTACGTATCGTCGATTTAGAGATATTATACTATACTAGTATAATTAAGCACTAGTATAAGTGCTTATTATATGCTAATAAATAGAATAAAGAGTTAATTTTAAAAAACTCTTTTAATACTTTCTAATTCTAGTTACTTCTAATAAAGAGCTTATAATAAAAACCTAAGATAAAATACTAACTAGTAAGAATATCTAAAGTTAATAAGGTAAAGAACTAAAACTAAGTTACTATTAGAATAAAGCTTACTTAATCTCTCTAAGCTATAGTCTCTCTATTCTCTTCTCTCTCTAACTTCTTATTCTCTTTCTCTCTCTTAAGTCTATATAAAGTCTAAATTAGCTTATTCTCTATATTCTTCTTATAAAAGCGCTTCTTACCTTAGTAATATCTTATAATAAGCTTTATAGATAATATCTATAAACTCTTTAAATAGACTTTAAAGAGGTCTTAAACCTATAGCTAGAGGTTCTACTAACTATAGTATTATATAAGAACTATGAATATATTAGTAACTAAAATTCTTCTAATTAGTAAAAAGTACTTATAGTAACCTTAGTATAAAGCATTTAAGTCTCTTCTAGAAGAGTGAACTATATTACTAATATACTATACTACTAAACCGCTATTTACTTAACTCTAATTCGACTCCGATCTAACTCCGATTCGACTCTGATTCAACTCTGATTCGACTCTGATTCAACTCTGATTTGAATCAAGGTTAACCTAGGATCGGAACTAGTTTAGAACTAGTAGAACTAGCTTAGAACTAGTTTTAAGCTAGTTTTAAGCTAGTATTAAAAAAGACCTAAGAATAAAAGAGCTAGAAAAAGAGCTTAAAAAAGAAGTTAAATTTAAAATTACGTAATTAGACGTATACTATATAGCTATACTACTCTTATATAATATACTTAAATACCTAGGTCCTGCTTCTACTAATTCTACTAATTCTACTAATTCTACTAATTCTACTAATTCTACTAATTATTCTACTAAATGTTCTATAGATTATTCTACTAACTTAAATAACGTTATCTATATATATATACTATACTATAATTAGTTAGATTAGTTAGTTAGTTAGTTAATTAGTTAGTAACTATAAGGTATATACGTTAGTTTAAGAAGTAAAGGTAGAAATAGTATATACTATAAAAGTAATACTAATAGTAATAGTAATAATATAGATAATAAATCTAATACTTCTAATTCACTAGATAACTAATTTAATAGCTCTAATTCGCTCTACTAAAAGTCTAACTATAAAATATACCTAAATCGTTAAAAAAGAAGAGGTATATTATTATTATTTAACAACGTAGAATTAACTAGAGTAGTAAATACAACGAAGACGATATAGATTATAATACTAATAAGTAGCCTAATACTAAGTAATAAATATAATATAATAGTAAAAGAGAGTTATTATTATTATCGTTGTCGTCGTCGTCGTTGAAGTAAAGTATTAAAATGTTGAAGTGTTAAAGTATTAAAGTTAAAGTTAAAGTCGAAGTTAAAGGTAGAGGTAGCTTATACGCTAGGTCTTAGTAGTTATATAGCTAGTTATATATACTATACTATATTTAATAAGAGCGACTCTAGTATAAAAGCTATACTCTACTAGGTAACTCACTTTAGTTATATAACTTCTATTTTTTATATACTTATAGTTCTAATTCTAAGGATTATTAATATATAATTACTAATTAAAGTTAATATATAAAAAGTCGCTTAAATCGCTTTTAAAAAAAAAACACTCTTTTTAGACTTTTTATTTTTTCTTCTAAGTACTTTTTAGGTATTAATATACTACTAAGATAGAACTAGTATATACTAAAGCTAGTATTAGTTATAATAGAATAACTTAAGCTACTTAGAACTACTTAGAATAGGTTTAGAACCTCTCTAAATAAGTTCTAAATAGGTTTAGAATAGGTTCTAAATAGGTTTAGAACCTTTTTAAACTATAGTCTAGCTATAGCTCTAAACGTTTCTATAATTTATAATAGGTTTAGAACCTTTCTAAACTACGGTCTAGCTATAGCTCTAAACGTTTTAATAATTTAGAGAGGTTTAGAACCTATTTAGAACCTATTCTAAATCTATTCAAAACCTATTCCAAACCTATTCAGAACCTATTCAGAATCTATTTAGAACCTATTTAGAATCTATTCAAAACCTATTCTAAACCTATTTAGAACCTATTCAAAATCTATTTAGAACCTATTCTAAACCTATTTAGAACCTATTCTAAACCTATTAAAATCGCTTTAATACCGATTTAAACTAGGTTTAAGTAAAAGCGAGTAGACATATACGTAGTCTTTAGTACTTTTATATTTATAATAAATAATATCTAATCTATCTACTATCTCTATCTTTAATATAAAAGCTACTTCTTTTAATTCTATACTACTGAACCGCTATTTACTTAATACTAATTCGACTTCGATTCGACTCTGATTCGACTCTGATTTGAATTAAGGTTGACCTAGGGTTAGATTAGTATTAGAGTTGTTCTATTAGTTCGGAACTAATTTAGAACTGATTTAAAAGCGGTTTGGAACTAGTTTAGAACTAGTTTAGAGAGGTTCTACTAGTTTAGAGCCGATTTAGAACTAGTTCTAAACTACTTAGTAGTTTTGAAAGGTTCTACTAGTTTAGAGCTAGTTTAGAACCGATTTAGAGCTAGGTCTAAAAGAGAGCTAAATTAGTTTCTTAATCTATAACACCTTAAACGTATCTAATCTAGAGTTGACTTTATATAAATAGTTCTAAACTAGTTTAGAACTAGTTTAGAACTAGTTTAGAATAAGGTTAGAGCTAGTTTTAAGCTAGTACTAAAAAAGAAAAAGAGCTTGAAAAAGAGCTTAAAAAAAGGACTTAAATTTAAAATCACATAATTAGGCGTATATTACATAGCTATACTACTCTTATATAATATATCTAAATACCTAAGTCCTACTTCTACTAATTCTACTAATTCTACTAATTCTACTAATTCTACTAATTATTCTACTGATTAATCTACTAATTATTCTACTAACCTAAATAACGTTATCTCTATATATATACCTTAATATAATTAGTTTAATTAGTTAGTTAGTTAGTTAGTTAGTTAGTTAGTTAGTTAGTTAGAAACTATAAAGTATATATATTAGTTTAGGAAGTAAGAGTAGAAATAGTATATACTATAAAAGTAATAGTAATAGCGACAACGATAATATAGATAATAGATCTAAGGCTTCTAATTCGCTCTACTAAAAGTCTAACTATAAAATATATCTAAATCGTTAAAAAAGAAGGGTTATTATTTAACAACGTAGAATTAACTAGAGTAGTAAACGCGATAAATATAATATAGATTATAATACTAATAAGTAGCCTAATACTAAGTAGCGAATATAATATAATAGTAATAGAGAGTTATCGTCGTTATTATTATTATTATCGTCGTCGAAGTAAAGTATTAATATTAAAGTATTAAAGTTAAAGTATCGAAGTTAAAGTATCAAAGTTAAAGTTGAAAATAGAGGTAGCCTATATATCTATAGGTCTTAGTAGTTACGTAGCTAGTTAGACGTAGTATACTATGTTTAGTAAGAGCGACTCTAGTATAAAATATAACCTACTTTAGTTATATAACTTTTATTTTTTTATATACTTATAACTCTAATTATAAGGATTATTAATATATAATTACTAAGCAAAGTTAATATATAAAAAGTCGCTTAAATCGCCTTTAAAAAAAAACACTCTCTCTAGACTTTTTATTTTTTCTTCTAAGTACTTTTTAAGTATTAATATACTACTAAGATATAGCTAGTATATACTAAAGCTAGTATTAGTTATAATAGAATAGTATAAGCTACCTAGAACTACTTAGAACTACTCTAAGCCTCTCTAAACTATAGCTAGCTATAGCTCTAATTAATTTAACAATTTAGAATAGATTTAGAACCTCTCTAAATAGGTTCTAAACCTCTCTAAATAGGTTTCAAACCTCTCTAAATAGGATTAGAACCTCGGAACCTCTCTAAACTATAGCTAGCTATAACTCTAATTAATTTAATAATTTAGAATAGGTTTAGAACCTCTCTAAATAGGTTTAGAACCTTAGAACCTCTCTAAATACTAGTACTTTACTATTAACTTATAAGGGTTTTAAGTTAAGGTTAAATCGAGTTTAACCTTAACTTAAGGTAACTTAGACTAATTTATGAAATATGTTTAAGCTATTTTATAAAATATTTCTATAATAGATTAAATTAGTTTAAAGTAATTTAAGAATTAGGTTTAATATAGTTTAAAACCGACTTAAGATAATTTATAGTAGTAAAACTTAACTTATTTTAGCGAGTTGAACTCGTTTTAGTAAGTTAAACTAGGTTATAAACTAGGTTAGGTAAGTTAAGTTAATATTAGATATTAGTTTAACTTAATTCTAGACCTACTTTAAACTAGTAGTAACTTAGTATTAGAGTAGCTTTAAATTAGTACTAAAAACTATTTATTACTAGTAAATATATATTAAAAAAGACTAAAATTATATAATTAGGTGTATATTATATAGCTATACTACTCTTATATAATATGCCCTAGTTTGTTGAATACCTAACTAATTCTATTAATTCTACTAATTATTTTATTAAATATTCTACTAATCTAAATAATATTATTCTTATATATATACCTTAATTTAATTAGTTAGATTAGTTAGTTAGTTAGTTAGAAACTATAAAGTATATATATTAGTTTAAGATGTAAGAGTAGAAATAGTATATACTATAAAAGTAATAGTAATAGTAATAGTAATAGTAATAATAATAATATAGATAATAAATCTAATACTTCTAATTTACTAAGTAACTAATTTAGAGCTTCTAATTTACTTTATTAAAAGTCTAACTATAGAATATATGTAATATATATAATAATATAAGATTAGCAGGTTAAGGATTTAAAGTATTTAAGTCTAAGATGATAAAATTATTATAAATAATTTATAACTTACGCTATAGACTACCTAGGATCACGTGCTTAATCTTATATAGGCCTATTTAGTAAGCCTAATAAGTGTGTTATGTGACTGCGCGTCTATAACGTGTTAGAGGCGCTCTAGAGTAACGCGTCGATATATAGACCTAAAATAAAGGATCCTTTGTTTTAGCTCTTTATTTTAAAAGTATAAAGAAATCGCTGGATTAGTATAAGTCTACTACCTTAGTAGATATTACGTACTATGGACCTAATTCTATACCTGGTTCTGCGCGCTAAGACTGCTAAGCCTTCAGTTTATATAAGGAGGCCTTTAGTATACTGAAAAGATGAAAATTAGGTGTATATATATATATACCTATATATTTATATACCTATATATTTATATACCTATATATTTATATATATATATAATTTATATATATTTACTCCTTAACTACTTTATCATATAACTATTCTTATATAGTAGTAATGCCTTCCTATAATAAACATATAAGTATTTAGAAGCTTAAAGGCTTTATAAATTATAAAGTCTAGGCTATATATACTAAGGCTTTCCTTACTAAGAAAGGATAAATCGAATCGATTATATCTTATATTAAAGGTAACCTTGAATAAGAGTATAAAGTATTAAGTAATATAATATTACTTATAGAAGACAGCTTACTTCTATAAATTCAAGATAAGAATAATACTTTACTACCAACTAGCGAGGGTTTTAAGACGAGGTTGAATCCGGTTCAACCCCGACTTAAGGTGATTTAGACCGATTCTAGAAGTGTGTTTGAGCTAGTTTATAAACTAGATTAAAGTAGTTTAAAATAATTTAAGAACTAGGTTAAACATGCTTTAAAACCGACTTAAGATGATTCATAGCAGTAAAACCCGACTCGTTTTAGCGAGTCAAACCGGGTCATGAACTAGGTTAGGTGAGTTAAGTTAGTATTGGACACTAGTTCAACTTAATTCTAGACCCGCTTTAATAACTTAGTATTAGAGTAGACTTAAATTAGTACTAAAAACTAATTACTAGTAAATATATATAAAAAAAGACTGAAATCACGTGATCAGGCGTATATTACATAGCTACACTACTCTTATACAACATACCCTGGTTTGTCGAATGCCCGAGTCCTGCTTCTACCAATTCCACTAATTCTACTAATTCTACTAATTCCACTAATTCCACCAATTCCACTAAATGTTCCACCGACCTAAATAACGTTATCCCTATATGTATGCCTCGATGTGATTAGTTTGATTGGTCAGTCAGTCAGTCAGTCAGTCGGAAACTGTAAGGCATGTACGTCAGTTTAGGAAGTAAGGGTGGAAATAGTACGTACTGACAGCGACAGCGATGACGTAGATGACAAATCTGATGCTTCTAATTCGCTAGGTGACTAATTTAGGGCTTCTTATTTGCTCTACTAAAAGTCTGACCGTGAAATGTGCTTGGACGACGTAGAATTGACTGGGGTAGCGAACGCGACGAATACGACGTAGATTACGATGCTGATAAGCGGCCCGATGCCGAGTAACGAATGCGATGCGATAGTGATAGAGAGTTATCGTCGTCGTCGTCGTCGTCGTCGTTGTCGAAGTGAAGTGTCGAAGTCGAAGATGTCGAAGTCGAAGTTGTCGAAGTCGAAGGTGGGGGTGGCCTATGCACTAGGTCTTGGCGGTTACGTAGCTAGTTGTACGTAGCGTACCGTGTTCGGCAGGAGCGACCCTGGTATGACCCACTTTAGTCACGTGACTTACTAAATTTATACGCTAGTAGCCCTAAATTTAAGGACTACTAGAATATAAAAATTATATAAGGTTTATATGTAAAAAGCCGCTTAAATCGCCTTTAAAAAAAAAAACACTCTCTTTAGACATTTTTTTTTTCTTCTAAGTACTTTATTTTAGATATATTTTTTAAACTAAGTTAAGAGCTAGATTATAAGTTAGTTTCTAATTTTAAATCGTTTTATAAATCAGCTTAAATTACCTTAAATCGTTTTATAAATCGGTTTCTTACTTTAAATTGTTTTATAAATCGGCTTAAATTCCCTTAAATCGTTTTATAATTCCCTTAAATCGTTTTATAAATCGGTTTCTTACCTTGAATCGTTTTATAAATTAGCTTAAATTACTTTAAATCGTTTTATAAAACGTATTAGAGCTACTTTAAGAAATAACTTATATCTTAAACCGGTATTAAACCGGTATTAAGTCTAAGTTAATACTAGCTTAAAACCCTAGTAGAGAGCATATAAGTACTAAAGCAGCTTAGGACGTACTTAAGAACCTCTATAGTCTTAAAGGGTTCTCTTCTAAATTTATACTATATAGAGAGTTTTTTAATATCTCTTTAGAGAGGTTCTCTTTTATAGAAGAATACCTTAATAAGATTAAATATCTTAGCGATTAATTAAGAGCTAAAGGTATAGAACTACCTAGATAGGTAGTTATAGCCTAGGTACTTATAATATATATAATAATATAAGATTAGTAAGTCAAGGATTTAAAGTATTTAAGTCTAAGATAATAAAATTATTATAAATAATTTATAACTTGTGTTATAGGCTACCTAGTATTACGTACTTAATCTTATATAGGCCTATTTAGTAAGCCTAATAAGTATATTATATAACTGTGTGTCTATAACGTGTTAGAGGTGCTTTAGAGTAACACGTTAATATATAGACCTAAAATAAAGGATTCTTTATTTTAACTCTTTATTCTAAAAGTATAAAGAAATCGCTAGATTAGTATAAGTCTACTACCTTAGTAGATATTACGTGCTATAGACCTAATTCTATACCTGGTTCTATATACTAAGACTACTAAGCTTTTAGTCTATATAAGGAGGCCTTTAGTATATCGAAAAGATAAAAATAAGGTATATATATATATATACTTATATATTTATATATATATATAATTTATATATATTTACTCCTTAACTACTTTATTATATAACTATTCTTATATAATAGTAATATCTTCCTATGATAAACATATAAGTATTTAGAAGCTTAAAGGCTTTATAAATTATAAAGTCTAGGCTATATATACTAAAGCTTTCCTTACTAAGGAAGGATAAATTAAATTAATTATGTCTTATATTAAAGGCGACCTTGAATAAGAATGTAAAGTATTAAATAATATAATATTACTTATAGAAGATAGCCTACTTTTATAAATTTAAGATAAGAATAATACTAAAGTAGCTTAGAATGTACTTAAGAACCTTTATAGTCTTAAAGGATTCTCTTTTGAATTTATACTATATAAAGAGATCTTTAATACCTTCTTAGAAAGGTTCTCTTTTATAGAAGAATATCTTAATAAGGTTAAATATCTTAGTAATTAATTAAGAGCTAAAGGTATAAAACTACCTAGATAGGTAGTTATAGCCTAGGTACTTAATAATCTAAGTAAGGATTATAAGAATATTATATCTAATATAACTTAATTCTTATAAAACGATATTAATACTTATACTATAGAGAACTTATTCTCTAATCTTATAAACAAGTCTAAAAGATAAGAGTCTAAAGAAGAAGAAGCTTTTATAAGCTTTATACCTTATAAGAACTATAAAAGAAAGAAGCCTTATAAGATTATAAAAGGGAAATACTATATCTATTATAAGTAGGCTATATACTTTATAAATAAGTATTACTATCTTAATCTATAAAAAGCATCTAAAGGCTTTATATTTAAAAAGGGTATACTTAGAGCTAGTTCTAATAAAGAAAGAGAAGAAAAGAGCTTATCTTAAGATAAAAGAAATATAAATGTTAATATTATGTTTACTAATCTTAATTATAATAATACTTAAGTTATTAATAATAGAGAGGATAATATTAGCCTAGATAATCTAGACTTTAAAGTAAATAATACTAAAAATAAAAACTCTATAAACTCTAATACTAATACTAGTATAGATACCTTTAACTCCTTATTAAATACTAGATAAGCTAAATAGGTTCTTACTACTAAATAGGTTCTTACTACTACTACCTTTAACTTTATAGATAATAAATCTAATTTTATACTAGACACTACTACTATAAAATATATAATATATAATAAGCTCTATTTTATAGATTATAAGCCTAGTAATAAACTAGTTAAGTAAAGCAAAGTAAAAATAATTAGTATTAAAGGAGTTAGTTCTATTTATATTAGGTTTAAAGATAATAATATTATTAAGTCTTTTATACTTAAAAACTGTTTATATATATCTAAGCTAAGCTATAACCTAATAAGTTAAAGTAAATTAGTAAATTCCTATACTATATTTACTTCTAATAACTACTATATTAAAAATAATAAAATAAATAAGCTTATAACTTAAAGGTAATAAAATAGATAACTTATATTATTTAGATATTATTTCTCTTAGATATAAAAATATTATATTAAGTAATATTATACTTAATATAATAAAGTATAAAAATATAGATAAACTATACTTATATAATAGACTAGAATATATTAGTCTATAAGTATTAAATAAGATTATTAATACTATAAAAGGTTATAATAATATTATATTTAATAAAGATATAGATAATAGTATTATTAACTATAAAAACTGTCTTAAAAGTAAATTTACTAATAAAATAAATAAACTAATAAGTAGTAGAGTCTTTAGTCTATTAGAAAAAGTTAGTAGTAATCTATATAGTCTTATAAAACCTAATACTTATAATAACTATAAATACTTTATAACCTTTCTAGATAAGCACTCTAGGTTCTTAGAAATTAAATTACTTAGAAGTAAAAGTAAGGCTTTTATAACTTTTAAAAGAATTTAAGAATAAAGAAGAAAATAATATAAATAATAAATATATAAGAATATTTAGTATAAATAATAATATTAAATTTATTAATAATAAATTTAATATCTATTTAAAAAAATATAGAATAATATATTAATTATTACCTATTTATACTCCTAAACCTAATAGTTTAGTAAAGAGAATAAATTATACTATACTTAATAAAGCTAGATGTCTTTTATATTAAGCTAACTTACTTTTTATATTTTAAAAAGAAGTTATATTAATAGCTACTTATTTATATAATAGAATACCTTACTCTAAATTAGACTATAAAACTTCTTATAAACTTAAATATAAAGAATAACCTTATATAGGTAATATAAAGATATTTAGTTTTATAGCTTATTATAAGAATAAATAAAATAGTAGTAAAAAGCTAGATAAAAAAGCTAATAAAGCTATACTAATAGGCTTTAACAAAAACTTATATAAGCTCTATAATATTATACTTAAAAAACCTATTTAGGTTAGAGATATATATATAATAGAAAATAAGTTTTTAGATATTATAAGAGATATAATAAATAATAGTAATTATATAGATACTAGCCTACTAGAAGATAAAAGGAACTCTAATTTAAAGGGATTAGATATAAATAAGATTAGAATTAAAAACGCGTCTAGTTATACGTCTAATCTTAGTAATTTTAGTATAAATAATATTAGAACTAATAATATAGATATTAATAAACCTAATAAAAATATATTAACTACGACTAGTAGCTTAGAAGAACTAGACACGAATAATACTAGATATAATAGTCTTAATATAAATAAGCCTAAATATAAACTAAATAATCTATATAATATAGATAATATAGCTTTAATAGCTAATATTAATAATAAGCCTACTAATTATAAAGAGGCTATATCTAATATTAATAGCACTAAATAGCTTTATACTATAAAACTAGAAGTAGATAAACTAGAGTTATAAAACACTTAGAATCTAGTAGACTTACCTAGTAATAGAATACCTTTAAAAGGTAAGTAGATATATAAAATTAAAACTAACCTTAATAATAATATTATAAAATATAAGGCTAAGTAGGTAGTATAGGGATTTAATTAAGTTTTAAGTATTAATTACTTAGAAACGTTCTCTACTATATATAGACCTAAGATATATAGACTAGTATTTCTACTAGCTATAATAAATAAATAGTATTTATATTAATATAATATTAAAAACACGTTTATATATACTAATATAAATAAAGATATCTATATTATATAACCTATAAGCTTTAAAGTAAATAATAAGGTTTATAAACTTAATAAGGCCTTATATAGACTAAAACAATTACCTAGGCTATAATATAAATACCTATTAGATATTTACTCTAAGCTAGGCTTTATAGTCTTACTATATAACTAAGGTATTTTTATTAATAGAATTACTAAAGTTATTATTATATACTATATAGATAACTTAATAATAACTAGACCTAATAAGAAAGACATAGATAATATTATATCTAATATAAGTAAGGTCTTAAAAATATAGTATTTAGGTCTTATAAACTAGTTCTTAAGAATAGAAATAAAGTATAATATTAGTAATTAAATACTTATTATAAATTAAAACAAATATCTAACTAATATTAAGACTAAATTTAATAAAAATAAACTAACCTCTATATCTACACCTATAAAACTAGGCTTATACTTAGATAAAAACGAAGACTAAGCTACTAAAGATGATATTACTACTTATTAACAAGAAGTAGGGTCTTTAATATACTTTAGTACTAAAACTAGACCTAATATTACCTTTACAGTTAATAGATATACTAGATTTATGTCTAATCCTAGTATAACTCACTTTAAAGCTTTAGAAAGGATATAAAAATATCTAAATTATAAGCCTACTCTAGAGCTATACTATAATACTATAGATAATAGACTAGACCTAAAAGCCTTTACAGATATAGATTAGAAAGGTTATATTATAAGTTAAAAAAGCACTAGTAACTATATTATATATATAAATAACTATATTATTAGCTAGAATACTATATTATAGAAAACCGTTACTATATCTAGCTATAAAGCTAAATATATAGCTTATAAAGAAGTAGTTAAAGAAGTACTCTATTTAAATAACCTAGTAGACTATTTTAATAAACTTATAACTAATAATACTACTACTATACTTACTCTTCTAACTAATAGTAAATCAGCTTAAAAACTAGCTAATAATCCTAAGTTTTATAAAAGAATAAAGTATATTAATATTACATATTACTTTATAAGAGAAGTAATAAATAGTAGTCAAATAATACTAGTATATATTAATATAAAAGACAATATAGCTAATAGCTTTATAAAAGGCTTAAATAAGACTAAGTATAATATATTTATTAAAAGTCTTAATCTTAAAAATAGCTAAAAATATATATAATAATATAAGATAAATATAGTACTTAAATATATATATCTACTTTATAAAGGGATATAATATATATAATAATATAAGATTAGTAAGTTAAGGATTTAAAGTATTTAAGTCTAAGATAATAAAATTATTATAAATAATTTATAACTTATACTATAAGCTACTTAGGATTACGTACTTAATCTTATATAGGCCTATTTAGTAAGCCTAATAAGTATGTTATATAACTACGCGTCTATAACGTGTCAGAGGCGCTCTAGAGTAACGCGTTAATATATAAACCTAAAATAAAGGATCCTTTATTTTAGCTCTTTATTCTAAAAGTATAAAGAAATCGCTGGATTAGTATAAGTCTACTACCTTAGTAGATATTACGTACTATAGACCTAATTCTATACCTAGTTCTACACGCTAAGACTGCCAAGCCTTTAGTCTATATAAGAAGGCTTTTAGCATACTAAAAAGATGAAAATAAGGTGTATACACATATATACCTACATATTCATATATATATATAATTCATATATATTCACTCCCTAACTGCTTCATCACGTGACCATTCTTACAGTACTTAATAATCTAAATAAGGATTATAAGAATATTATATCTAATATAACTTAATCCTTATAAAACGATATTAATGTCTATATTATAGAGAACTTATTCTGTAATCTTATAAATAAGTCTAAAAGATAAGAGTCTAAAGAAGAAGAAGCCTTTATAAGCTCTACTCCTTATAAGAACTTTTATAAAGGAAAGAAGCCTTATAAGATTATAAAAGGGAAATACTATACCTATTATAAGTAGGCTATATACTTTATAAATAAGTATTACTATCTTAATCTATAAAAAGCACCTAAAAGCTTTGTGTTTAAAAAGGGTATACTTAGGGCTAGCCCTAATAAAGAAAGAGAAAAAAAGAACTTATCTTAAGATAAAAGAGATATAAACGTTGATATTATATTTACTAACCTTGATTATAATAACGCTTAAGTTATTAATAATAGAGAGGATAATATTAGCTTAGATAATCTAGACTTTAAGGTAAATAATACTTAAAACAAAAATATAAACTCTAATACTAATACTAGTATAGATACTTTTAACTCCTTATTAAATACTAGATAAGCTAAATAGGTTCTTACTACTACTTCTAACTCTATAGATAATAAATCTAATTTTATACTAGATACTACTACTATAAAATATATAATATATAATAAGCTCTATTTTATAGATTATAAGCCTAGTAATAAACTAGTTAAGTAGAGTAAAGTAAAAATAATTAGTATTAAGAGAGTTAGTTTTGTTTATATTAGGTTCAAAGATAATAATATTATTAAGTCTTTTATACTTAAAAACTGTTTATATATACCTAAGCTAGGCTATAATCTAATAAGTTAAAGTAAATTAGTAAATTCCTATACTATATTTACTTCTAATAACTACTATATTAAAGATAATAAAATAAATAAGCTTATAACTAAAGGTAATAAGATAGATAACTTATATTATTTAGATATTATTCCTCTTAGATATAAAAACATTATATTAAATAATACTATACTTAATATAATAAAGTATAAAAATATAGATAAACTATACCTATATAATAGACTAGGATATATTAGTCTATAAATATTAAATAAGATTATTAATACTATAAAAGGTTATAATAATATTATATCTATAGATAATAGTATTATTAATTATAAAAACTATCTTAAAAGTAAATTTACTAATAAGATAAATAGACTAATTGTCGGTATATATTCAAGAGGTAAATAGCGATTCAGATTAGTACACGTAGGTACACGTACACTCGCTTAGAGACTACTTAAGTAGTCATCGTAGCTAGCTTTACTCGGTATATATAAACGATAATATAACTCTTTTTACATCGCTTTTATAACTATAAGTTATACTAATACTAATTAATAGACGTATAGATTAGATACTCAGTTACTTTATATATTTCTACTATAGATATACTTATATAAAAGTAAACTCGATATCACTAGTAGACTCCTCTTTATAGATCGTAGTTTCTTCTACTATCTAAATTTATAATAATATACTATAAACACTTCTTAATATAAGAAGCACCGATTACTAATACTAATCTTCTAATATTATTCTAATAACTTCCTCGACCTTCTATTATCCCCTAAGATAATTCATACTCTCTAAGATACTTATTCACCTAAAACCCGAATTCTCTTTCACCTACTAAGTAAAGTATAAACGGACTTTCGATAATATCTAAATTCATCTATAATATCTATAATATCTATAATATAATAGACATATCGACACCGATTCTAACGACTTTAGAAGCTTTAACTTTAGTATTAAAACAAGCCTTAAAGCTAGTACTAAAGCCAAAATCAATATAGATAGAAGAGACGATTTTTACCGCTAAAAGAGAAGAAGAGTATACTAAAGGAAAGAACGAAGACCTTCTTCTTTAGAACGAATTTTAGGTAGACTTCGAAGAATAGGATTAAGATAAATTTACTAAGATCTACTAATCTACGAATACTAAGTTATAATAGACGCTTTAAAGAAGAGGTATATAGGTTAAGACGAATAGATACAAAATACTTATATCTTAGACACTATATAACACTGCTACTAAGGTTAACTAAACTAAGTAGTTAGACGAAGAATTAAAAGCTATAGTATTAGGAGAAGACACTAGTAGTAGAGTCTTCAGATCTCGTTATAAATATATACTAGAACACGCTAAAAGATAACAAAAGCTGTAGTAATAATAACTACAACCTCTACAACCTCTATAATAATAACCTTAAGCTGAAAATATTACTTGAAACACCTAATCTAAGACGAAGGCTAGAGATAAAGCTTTATAAGCATCTACTATATAATAATAATAATAACTAATATCGTTATAACAACTAACACCTTCGACGACTTCAATCCTACTAACTAAAAGGAAAGACCTAAGCGATCTAGTATAACCTCTAATCTAACTTTTAGGTCTACTAAAAGATAACTAGACCTCCTTCTTTATATCCTATTAATTTAGCGAAGATACTAGTAATAACGATTTCGATAATACCTCTAAGTATCTAGAACATAATCAGCGATAGAATAATCTTAGTAGAAGACTACTAATACGAATAAATATAGTATATTTCGAACTAGAGTTAACTTTACGAAATTCTTAAAAGAGTTAAGACTACTCTTATATATTAGATACTCTTATAAAAGTATATAAAGACGATTAAAAGTATAGTAGAAAAGAAGACAATTTTATAATCAAAGTTATAATATTTAAGAATATATATAAGAGAAGTAAGGTATTACTAGCGATTTACTCTCTTACCTTCTTAACTATACTAAAAGACAATGCTTCGAATTACTTCTATACTACGCTTTTTAACGAAAACATCGATTAATCTTTTAAAGTTTTATCTATATCTATATAATAATACTTTGAAGATAAACTTTATAAAAGAGACTAATTATCTAAATAGAATAACATCGATTTATAAGAGATAATACAAGTATCTAGAGTATTAATATTAAGCTCTTTTAAGAATATATTATTAAGACTTAATTTACTAAGATTTTCCCTCTTTATTAACTTTTGTACTAATAGTTAGTTTTTGAATAAGCTAATTTTAATATATAAAAAGGTCTTAGATTATGCTATTATAATATTAACCTTATCCTAAGACCCTTTGATTTCTAATACTATTACTCTTCTACGAAGTTCGATCTAATTCTATATAAAAGTCTACTTAGAGACAGTTATAAACGAAACTATAATAACTAAGAGGTACTTCTATAAGAGTGGATAATATAGTATAAATAAATTTAATAATATAAATTAATATAAGAAGAAGAGAATATATTATATATATAGAAAAGACGACTACTTAGTATTTATCTTAAGATTATAATTAAGAAGAGTAGGACTATTACTTCGCTAAATAGACTAATAAGAATTCTAGACACTTTAAAGGTAAGTAAGATAGGTATACTAGAAAGGTATATAATATAAATATAGTATATACTTAGAGTACTTAGAAGGAAGAGATATTAAAGACACTTCACGTTATTACTCTATTAAAAGAAGATAATCACTTATTAGATACTAGTTTAGATAAAGAAGTTATCTATTATAATATTACTTCTATAGGATTTATTAATAATCTAAATACTAAATAACTTACTTTGAATTTAATAAGTTTAGTATAAAGATACGCTATTAATAGATATATTCTATAAAACCTAAATAACCTAAATAATACTTTTAACGTTATATACGAATTTATAAAGGAAGTGTTTATAATAATAGCTAAAAGATATATAAAAGAGAACTTCTTTAGTATAATAATTAATACTAGAGTAGCTTGAAAGTTAAGTGTAAGATATAAATAATATCTTACGTATATTAAACTTATTAAAAGCGTTTTAATTAATAAAGGTATAAAAAGTTAATTTAATATCTAGTTTAGTAAGAGATATACTCTATCTTTAGAATTAATAATAATTGATATACTAATTAGAAAAGCTAAATTCTATATAGTATAATCTGATACCTCTTTTATCCTTTATATTAATAATATAGATAATCTAAATATTACTCTAAATAATCTTTAAAACATACTTATCTAAGAGAATAAGAAAGAGATAGAAGTTAAAAGGTTCTTTATTATATAATAATTTAGATACTCTTTTCTACTCTAGAATAAAGCTATATATAACTTCATATAAAAGTACCTAACCTTTCTTATAAATATTAATATTCAAAAACTTTATAAACGATTTAGCTACCTATTAGTACTAAGATTATAACACGTACTAGAAAGAGCTAGGTATTATATTAACTAAGATATCTTTTAATATCTTGCTAAATTCTATAAATACTATTAAAAGCATAGTAGTTCGCTAGGCCGGTTTAAGTTTACTTTTTATAATAATCTTAAATTTAATTATAGTATTTTAATTAATACTTTCTTCTTTAATAAGTAAGTAATCTTATACTATATAGACAAAGTAATAAGGTATTAAGTAGGTAACTTTTTACTAGATATAAAAGCAACGACTACGTAGGAGGTTTTCTAAAGATATTAGATTAATATATATCTTAGACTCTCTAATTATATTATTATAGATACTAAGATAAACTTTATTAGAAAGGACTTCGTATACTCTGCTACTAGAATAGGTACTATAGTAAAAACTATACTAGTTAAGGTATATAATTTAATTAGTATAGTAGAACGTTACTATAGACTGATTTAACAAGTATACGATATTATATATAAATAAGAGCTATATCTCTTATAAAGTTTAGTACTTTAAATAGCCTTTAAAGTAATTAATAATATAGTAGGTCTAAATAGACTAGTCTCTACTCTATTAGTATATAAGGTATATACTTGAATAACTATAACCGACGTACTTTCGTAACCGATTTCCATAAGATCTAAGACCTATAAAAAGACTACTTAAGAGATATAAAAGTAAATCATATCTTATTAAGTTAAAGAAGCTCTTAATATATAAAATAGACTAATTAACTGAGTTAAAGACTTACTCTTAAATTTAAACGTTTTAGTATAAAGGGAGTATATAAAGTCTTAAATAAGACCTTTTATTCTTTAAGGAATTGAGAATAAGAACTATATTATAGTACTACTAAGCGGTCTTATAAAGTTTTAATCTATAGTTATAAAGCTATACTTTGTTAAAACTTCTAAAACTTCTAAAATAGTACTAGTAACTAAGGAAGTTTCTAGTATAGTACTGTCTAAAATAACACTATAACTCTATAAAAAAGAGGGAATTTTTAAGTAATAGAGTAGATAGAATATTAAATAACATTCACCTTCTCTCTAATACCGACTTCGATAGTTATAAATCTGCTAAAACACTAATATTCTAGAAACTATACTAAAACCTTCTTAGAAGCGCAGATGTAGATAGCTTTAAAAGTATCTAAGACCTCTGAATAGGTCTTTTAAAGTATTATTCTAATAGTTAGACACTTTTATAGACGATTTTAACTATATTACTCTTAAAGATATTAGAATTTTTCTTACTAATTTAAGTAAACCTTATAACGTTAAAGTATTTATAGTTAATAATAGTATAGTATACGTTAAATTATAATAAAAGGAGATTAATAGATTAACTAATTAAGATGTTTTTAAGATTATTACTTAGAAGGAGTTATCTTCTAATACTAGAATATTTAGATTATACTTTATAGATAATATTAAATTTAAAGATATAATACTTACTTTTATAAAGTTAAGATTAGTTATCTAAGTATATAATAATACTAGGAAGTCGCTAGTACTTACCTAGACGCCTACTATTTAGAGAGTAAGCTAGAGAATAATCCTTATACTTATTATAATACTTCTAAGCTTATAAGTGTTTATTTAGGATATTACTCAAGTATATATATAATTGTTAACTAACTTAAATTAGAAATTCTTTATATACTCTCTTAAAGGTTATCTCTAATAAGAAGATATATTCTTTAAGGTAATTAGACTACTATATAGTATTCCAGAAGCTAGTAATCACTAGTTTACAATGTACTATAAACACTATATTATAAGGCTTATAATAGAATAGTTAACTTTTAACTCTTATCTTTTATATACTAAATTATACTAATATAATAAATAAGTAAAGTTAGATACCCCTTTTAGTATAGTAGGCCTTTAAACTAATAATACCCTTATACTTGCTAATAACGCTTTTACTAATAAAGAAGAGCTTACTATTAATAAAGCTAGATTTATATTTAAGAAGAGAGAAGAGCTTACTATTAACTATCTAATTAAATTTAATAGAGAGCTAATTACCAAGTATTATAACAGCTCTATATCTCTTACTTAGGATTATATAAAACACTTAGATTTAGTATAAAAGACTCTATCTGAGATATCTAATATAAAAGAGATATTACGTATAGTAGATACTAAAGATTAATATATTATATAACGTGCTAGAGAGGTATACTTAGCTACGGTATCCTAGCCTAAGGCTACTTTTGACTTATTATATACTACTTAAACTATTGATTCTTAAGATAACGATATTTTACTTCTTAATAAGCGAATTTAATAGCAAATCGACAATCTCTTAAGAGGACTTAAATTTGTTAAATTAGATAAATCTTCTCTAAAGTTATATACTTTTACTAATGGATTATTCGCTAATAATAAGGACTTGTCGTTATAAATCAGTTACTTTATTACTCTTATAGATAAAGATAATAATATTAACATCTTATATTAGTCTTCTATTAAGTGTAAGAGAGTTACTTGTAGTGTTTTAGTATTAGAATTATATACGATAAGCTCTAGATTTAACGCCGCAGCTTCGATAAAATCGACTTTTAAAAGTACTAAGTATCTTAGGATTTAAGGTGCCACTTGTAGTATATACTAATTTAAAGTCTATTTATAAATATATAGCTAAATTAGGTATAACTAAGGAGAAGCGACTAATAATTAACGTTATATACCTATAAGAAGCGTATAAATTAAGAGAGATTAATAAGATTAAATAGATCGATAGTAAGAGTAATCCTATAAATACTATGACTAAAAAGAGTTACTATAATACCTTATAAAAGTTAATCGATACTAATAAGCTAGACATTAACCTTATAGAATGGGTAGAACGAAATAAGGGACTGAAATAGAGCCTCCTTATTAGTCGAGGATAGGGAATAGAGAGCTCTAATTAGTTAGATTAGATATATGATTTTTAATAGTTTTAAGTAACTTCTGTTATTTTAAAGAAGTGCTAGTGTTAGTATATATTTAAGGGGTAAATAGCGATTTAGATTAGTATACGTAGGTATACGTATACTCGCTTAGAGGCTACTTAAGTAGTTATCGTAGCTAGCTTTACTCGGTATATACGAACGATAATATAACTCTTTTTACATCGCTTTTATAATCATAAGTTATACTAACACTAATAAACAATAGAGTCTTTAGTCTATTAGAAAAAGTTAGTAGTAATCTATATAGTCTTATAAAACCTAATACTTATAATAACTATAAATACTTTATAACCTTTCTAGATAAGCACTCTAGATTCTTAGAAGTTAAATTACTTAGAAGTAAAAGTAAGGCCTTTATAACTTTTAAAGAATTTAAGAATAAAGAAGAAAATAATATAAATAATAAGCATATAAGAATATTTAGTATAAATAATAGTACTAAATTTGTTAATAATAAATTTAATACCTATTTAAAAGAATATAGAATAATATATCAATTATTACTTATTTATACTTCTAAACCTAATAGTTTAGTAGAGAGAATAAATCGTATTATACTTAATAAAGCTAGATATCTTTTATATTAAGCTAACTTACTCTTTATATTTTAAGGAGAAGCTATATTAATAGCTACTTATCTATATAATAGAACACTTTACTCTAAATTAGACTATAAAACTCCTTATAAACTCAAATATAAGGAACAACCTTATATAGGTAATATAAAGATATTTAGTTCTATAGCTTATTATAAGAATAAATAAAATAGTATTAAAAAGCTAGATAAAAAAGCTAATAAAGCTATACTAATAGGCTTTAACGAAAACTTATATAAGCTCTATAATATTATACTTAAAAAACCTATTTAGATTAGAGATATATATATAATAGAAAATAAGTTTTTAGATACTATAAGAGATATAATAAATGATAGTAATTATATAGATACTAGCTTATTAGAAGATAGAAGAAACTCTAATCTAAGAGGATTAGATGTAAATAAGATTAGAATTAAAAACGTGTCTAATTACGTGTCTGATCTTAGTAATTTTAGTGTAAATAATATTAAGACTAATAATATAGATATTAATAAGTCTAATAAAGATATATCAACTGCGACTAGTAACTTAGAAGAACTAGACGCGAATAATATTAGACTTAATAAAATAAATAAGCTTAAATCTAATAAACTAAATAATCTATATAATATAGATGATATAGATAAGCTAGCTCTAGTAGCTAATATTAATGATAAGCCTACTAATTATAAAGAGGCTATATCTAATATTAATAGTACTAAATAGCTTCATACTATAAAACTAGAAGTAGACGAACTAGAGTTATAAAATACTTAAGATCTAGTAGACTTACTTAGTAATAGAATACCTTTAAAAGGTAGGTGAGTATATAAAATTAAAACTAACCTTAATAATAATATTATAAAATATAAAGCTAGGTAGATAGTATAAGGATTTAATTAAGTTTCAGGTATTAATTACTTAGAAACGTTCTCTACTATATGTAGACCTGAGATATATAGACTAGTATTTCTACTAGTTATAATAAATAAATGGCATTTATATTAATATAATATTAAAAACATATTTATATATACTAATATAAATAAAGATATCTATGTTATATAACTTATAAGCTTTAAAGTAGATAATAAGGTTTATAAACTTAATAAGGCCTTATATGAGCTAAAATAATTGCCTAGGCTATAGTATAAATATCTATTAGATATTTATTCTAAGCTAGGCTTTATAGTCTTACTATATAACTAAGGTATTTTTATTAATAGAATTACTAAAGTTATTATTATATACTATATAGATGACTTAATAATAACTAGACCTAATAAGAAAGATATAGATAATATTATATCTAATATAAGTAAGGTTCTAAAAATACAGTATTTAGGCCTTATAAACTAGTTCTTAGAAATAGAAATAAAGCATAATATTAATAATTAAATACTTACTATAAATTAAAACAAATATCTAGCTAATATTAAGACTAAATTTAATAAAGATAAACTAACCCTTATATCTACACCTATAAAACTAGGCTTATACTTAGATAAAAACGAAGACTAAGCTACTAAAGACGATATTACTATATATCAACAAGAAGTAGAGTCTTTAATATACCTAAGTACTAAAACTAGACCTAATATTACCTTTATAGTTAATAGATATACTAGATTTATATCTAATCCTAGTATAGCTCACTTTAAAGCTTTAGAAAGGATATAGAAATATCTAAATTATAAGCCTACTCTAAGGCTATACTATAATACTATAGATAATAGACTAGACCTAAAAGCCTTTACTAATATAGATTGAGGAGGCTGTATTATAAGTTGAAAAAGCACTAGCAGCTATATTATATATATGAATAACTATATTATTAGCTAGAATACTATATTACAGAAAACTGTTACTATATCTAGCTATAAAGCCGAATACTTATATGCCCTCTACTAGGGTTTTGAGCTAGTATCAACTTAGACTTAATACCGGTTTAATACCGGTTTAAGATATTAATACGTTTTATAAAACGATTTAAAGTAATTTAAGCCGATTTATAAAACGATTTAAAGTAAGAAACCGATTCATAAAACGATTTAAGGTGATTTATAAAACGATTTAAAGTAAGAAACCGATTTATAAAACGATTTAAGGTGATTTATAAAACGATTTAAAGTAAGAAACCGATTTATAAAACGATTTAAGGTGATTTATAAAACGATTCAAAGTAAGAAACCGATTTATAAAACGATTTAAGGTAATTTAAGCCGATTTATAAAACGATTTAAAATTATAAACTAACTTATAATCTAGCTCTTAACTTAGTTTAAAAAATATGTCTAAAATAAAGTACTTAGAAGAAAGAAAAAAAAAGTCTAGAGAGAGTGTTTTTTTTTTCAAAGGCGATTTAAGAGACTTTTTACATATAAACTTTAATTAGTAATTATATATTAATAATCCTTATAAATAGGGCTACTAGCCTACAAAAAATAGAAGTCACGTGACTAAAGTGGGTCATATGGTGGGGCGTGGCTTTCGTGCCAGGGTCGCTCTTGCCGAACACGGTACGCTACGTATAACTAGCTACGTAACCGCCAAGACCTACGGGCGCACGGGCCACCCCCACCCCCACCTTCGACTTCGACGACTTCGACTTCGACGACTTCGACTTCGACATCTTCGACTTCGACACTTCACTTCGACGACGACGACGACGACGACGACGATAACCATCTATTAATATCGCTATCGCATCGCATTCCTTACTCGGCATCGGGCCGCTTATCGGCAGCGTAATCCAGGTCGTATTCGTCGCATTCGCTACCCCGGTCATTTCCACGTCGCCGAATAATAACAATATACCCCTTGTTTTTCGACGATTTAGGCATATTCCACGGTCGGACTTTTAGTAGAGCGAATCAGAAGCCCCGAATTGGTCACCTAGCGAATCAGAAGCATCGGATTTGTCATCTACGTCATCGCTATCGCTGTCGCTGTCGCTGTCGCTGTCGCTTTTACGGTACGTACTGTTTCTACCCTTACTTCCTGAACTGACGTGCGTGCCTTATAGTTTCCGACCGACCGACCGACCGACCGACCGATCCAACCAATCAAATCGAGGCATACATATAGGGATGACGTCAATTGGGTCGGTGGAACATTTAGTGGAATAATCGGTGGAATCGGTGGGATTGGTGGAATTAGTGGAATTGGTGGAATTGGTGGAATTGGTGGAAGCAGGACTCGGGCATTCAGGCATGTTGTATAAGAGTAGTGTAGCTACGTAATATACGCCTGATCACGTGATTTCAGTCTTTTTTTATATATATTCGCTAGTGATTAGTTTTTAGTACTAATTTAAGGCTACTCTAATACTAAGTTATTAAGGCGGGTCTAGAATTAAGTTGAACTAGTGTCCGACACTGACTTAACTCACCTGACCCGGTTCATGACCCGGTTCGACTCGCTGAAACGAGTCGGGTTTTACTGCCATGAATCATCTTAAGTCGGTTTCAAAGCATGTTGAACCTAGTTCTTGAACTAGCTCGAATACGCTTCTGGAATCGGTTTGAATCACCTCTGAACCCGATTCAACCCCGACTCAAAACCCTCGCGGGTTGGCAGTAAAGTATATAGCTTATAAAGAAGTAGTTAAAGAAGTACTCTACTTAAATAACCTAGTAGACTATTTTAATAAACTTATAACTAATAATACTACTACTATACCTACTCTTCTAACTAATAGTAAATCAGCTCAGAAACTAGCTAATAATCCTAAGTTTTATAAGAGAATAAAGTATATTAATATTACATATCACTTTATAAGAGATATAATAGATAGTAGTTAAATAACACTAGTACATATTAGTACAAAAGACAATATAGCCAACAGCTTTACAAAAGGCTTAGATAAGACTAAGTATAATATATTTATTAAAAGTCTTAATCTTAAGAATAGCTAAAAATATATATAATAATATAAGATATATATAGTACTTAACATATATATCTACCTTACAAGGGGATGTAATATATATAACAATATAAGATCAGCAGGTTAAGGATTTAAAGTATTTAAGTCTAAGATAATAAAATTATTATAAATAATTTATAACTTATACTATAAGCTACCTAGGATCACGTGCTTAATCTTATATAAGCCTATTTAGTAAGCCTAATAAGTGTATCATATGACCGCGCGTCTATAACGTGTCAGGGGCGCTCTAGAGCAACGCGTCGATATATAGACCTAAAACAAAGGATCCTTTATTTTAGCTCTTTATCCTAAAAGTATAAAGAAATCGCTAGATCAGTATAAGTCCACCACCTTAGTAGATATTACGTACTACGGACCTAATTCCACACCTAGTTCCGCACGCCAAGACTGCCAAGCCTTCGGTCTATATAAGGAGGCCTTTAGCACACCGAAAAGATGAAAATTAGGCGTACACACACACATACCCACACATTCATATATATATACAATTCATACATATTCACTCCCTGACTGCTTCATCACGTGACCATTCTTACAATATATTTAAATTATTAAAAAATAAGAGGTATATTATTATTATTTAGTAATATAGAAATAACTAAGGTAGTAAATATAATAAATATAACCTAGATTATAATACTAATAAGTAGCCTAATATTAAGTAAGGAATATAATATAATAGTAATATAGAGTTATTATTATTATTATTATTAAAGTAAAGTATTAAAGTTAAAGATATTAAAGTTAAAGTTATTAAAGTTAAAGGTAGAGGTAGCTTATATACTAGGTCTTAGTAGTTATATAGCTAGTTATATATAGTATACTATATTTAATAAGAGTAATCCTAGTATAAAAGCTATATCTTATTATATAACTTACTTTAGTTATATAACTTACTAAATTTATATACTAGTAGCCTTAAATTTAAAGACTACTAGAATATAAAAATTATATAAGGTTTATATGTAAAAAGCCGCTTAAATCGCTTTTAAAAAAAAAAACACTCTCTCTAGACTTTTTTTTTTCTTCTAAATACTTTATTTTAAATATATTTTTTAAACTAAGTTAAGAGCTAGATTATAAGTTAGTTTCTAATTTTAAATCGTTTTATAAATCAGCTTAAATTCCCTTAAATCGTTTTATAAATCAGCTTAAATCGTTTTATAAATTAAGTTAAATCACCTTAAATCGTTTTATAAATCAGTTTCTTACTTTAAATCATTTTATAAATTAGCTTAAATTACTTTAAATCGATAAAACGTATCAGAGCTACTTTAAGAAATAACTCATATCTTAAACCAGTATTAAACCAGTATTAAGTCTAAGTTAATACTAGCTTAAAACCCTAGTAGAGGGCATGTAAGTAGTTATATCCGTAGTTTCAGACTTAGAACTATACTAGTATTAGACTAGAAGGCTGGCTATAGCCTATATATATATATAGAGTAGATAGCTTCTCAGTTTTTCATTCAAGTTAATCAATTCTTTTTCACCTTTCACTTCTTACGTAATCCATTGTTGCTTTGTGAACTATGACTAAACCAAGAGGTTATAGGCCAGGCATAGTTTATTTCTACACAACTTTGTTTCACGTAACCTAGTGTCACTTTCGCGTTAGATACCCTCTTACACAATACGTCGATTACTTCCGATTCTATATCGTTAAGAGTTTTTATTTTTTATTTTTTTTCTCAAGGTTTTCTTTCAAAAGATATTACTAGTCTACTTACCCCCTGTACTACGCCCTAGTAGATTACTAAGCGCCTATCTTAGTCTAGTATATTGTGAGCGAAGAGTACGCCCTATAGGATTACTAGTTTTTTATCTTCTTACTTCTTATAGTTAGATAACCAAGAGTCAAGGTCAGTACCTTATATTATACTACGTAATACTACGTCATTTTAACCTCTATTCTATTAAATAGATGATTCAGTCAAGAACCGAGGCTATTCTTATAATCGGACAACAAGACTTTAAAATAATTATTAGCATGTATCTTAGACTCCAAGCTTTACCCGACAGACACTACGTTATTAAAATATCTTAGAACTAAGGTAACCTTAAAGATCAGCCTATTATATCTATCCCCTAGCTTAGTATTACTCTAGTTAACTTATATAGTAACTTTTTATCCTAAAACCTTATTACTAAACATTGTCTTGGCAGTACAGTTAGCGCTGACATCAGGTATACTAGCTTACTAGAAAGCCCTACACTAAGTACTACTAAAACAGACTGTCTTACTAGTATATTTAAACACCTAGAAACAAAAGCTATTTTTCGTAAAGACTGGTTTAAAGACCTTATATACTCTATCTAGCTAGCAATATTTAACAAAGTATATAATAAGCTTCCTCTTAAGCCTAAAACTAGACAACTTCTTAATTTATAAAATACTTTTTATACTTATATTACTCTAAGAGTATATAAACCCTTTACTATATTATTATTAGTCTAGTAAGTTCTAGAATAATAAAAATTCTAGTTTTCTAACTACTTTTAATGTTATGTGACTATGTGCATTTTTCGTATTAGTCCTTCTCTTAACTAAAACACGCTCTTTTGTTAAACTATAATATCTTTTAGTTCTTTTAAGAGTAGTAAATTAGTTAGAAAAACTAACTATATAGAATAGTATAAAGAGGCTAAACTCTTTCTAGAAATTAATAGATTTATGTCATATATAGACTTATCTATTACTAGACCTAATAAAGATCTATACTATATAAATAGAGAACCTAGGTCAGCTAAACTTAGTGTTAAATATAAGGAATATAACTCTAACTATACTAGAAATAGCTAAAAAGCCTTAGAGGCTATTAAGTCTATTATATCTATTAATAATATAGACTAATTTAAAGATAAAACTAGCCTTAATACTATATAAGCGTATATAATAGTTATATATAGAGAATCTAGTTTTAATCTAATTAGTTGATACCTAGATATAATTATTAAATCTAGTTAAAGCTCTTATAAGAATATAGACGAATATATAAGCGCTATATAGAGTATAGCTTTATATCTTAAAGACTTAAGACATCTAATACCTAAAAGCTATATAGCTTGGAATATATTTAAAGGGCTTAATAGTAGCTTTAAAGGTTTTATCTTAAGAAAATATAAAGAGCTAAGAAAAGATTTATTTAAAATTAATATAAATATTCTTATATCTGAACTTATATTAGAAGAAGCTAGAATAGAATCTAGTAATAACCTAGAAGCTAATAAAGCTAAAAAGGCTAATAAAGCTATAAATAAAGGAAATGAAATTCCTATTTATACTTATTATAATAAGAGAGGATATATAATTTCTAAATACTTTATACTACACTTAGAGCTAAAAATTAAATAAGAAATCTAATAATACTAGTAGTAATACTAGTAGTACTAGTACTAATACTAGTAGTAGTACTAATTTAAAAAATAACAATAATAGTACTTTAAAAGTATTATATATAGCTATACTAAATACTTCTTATAAAGTATCTAAAGAGTCTAAAGTTATACTAGACTCTAGTACTACTAAACATTATATACTTAATAAAGATTAGATTTTAAACTTTAAATCTATAAAAGGACCAACTATTAGTATAGTAGATAGTACTAAGCTACTTATACTAGGAGTTAGTATAATACTAATAATAAGTTCTAATAATATTAAAATAAACTTATTAGAAGTAAATTATATCTTAGATATTACTACTACTCTAATTTTAACTAAAGCTTTTATTAAGAGTAGCTTTAATATTAGTATAGATAATAAGAACGTATATACTTATAATAAGCTATTAAACGTAACTATAAACATAAACTGGGAATATAACACTTATTATCTTAATATTAATATAGATTATATAAAGCTTAAAAAAACGTTATATATTATAAAAATAAAAGAGCTTAATATTAACTTATTATATTAAAGATTAAATTATATTAATATTAATATATTATTAAAAACTATATTACTTATTAAAAGATATACTATTAATTCTAATAGTAAGAAAGAACTAGATAATTATAAAAATTATTATAAAAGAAAGATGATTAAAAATATAAGTTATATCCTTTTAAGTAATTATAACTTTAAGTCTTTAGAATATTTTAATATAGATATTCTAGGACTACTTAGAATTAAAGGACTTCTAGGTAAAACATATACTCTTATATATATATATTATAAAACTAGAGCTATATTTATATATACTATAAAGTATAAATTAGAAGTCTTTAATAAGTTAGTTAAAATAAATAACCTATTAAAAAATTAATTTAATAAAAGTATTAAAAGTCTATACTTAGATAATGCTAAGGAATTTAAGTCTAATAAGTAGGATACTTATATTAAAGATTAAGGTATTATATATAACTATACTAGTTTATATAGTCTTAAGTAGAATAGTATTATAGAAAGACTTAATTAATATTTAATAGAATATATAATTACTATATATTTAGAAAAATCTATACTACTTTATCTCTAGCCTTATATAGCTTATTCTATTATATATATAAAGAATCAAGTATATAATAGTATTACAAAATCTATACTATATATGTCGGTATATATTTAAGAGGTAAATAGCGATTCGGATTAGTATACGTAGGTATATATACTTCTCGCTTAAGAGCTACTTAAGTAAGCATCGTAGCTAGCTTTACTTAGTATATATAAACGATAATATAACTCTTTTTATATCGCTTTTATAACTATAAGTTATACTAACACTGATTAGTAGACGTATAGATTAGATACTTAGTTACTTTGTATATTTCTACTACGAGTATACTTATATAAAAGTAAACTTAATATTACTAGTAGACTCCTCTTCTCTAATTATAACTTCTTCTACTATTTAAATAACTCTTCGATAATATACTATAAACACTTCTTAAGATAAGAAGTACTGATTATAAATACTAACCTTCTTTTATCTACTAAGATAATTCATACTCTCTAAGACATTTATTTATCTAAAACCTAATAGCTCTTTTACTTATAATCTACTAAGTAAAGTATAAACGGACTTTTAATAATATCTAAATTTAATTTAAGTAATTATAACATTTATAATATAATAGATATACTAATACTAATTCCGACGACTTTAGAGGCTTTAACTTCGGTACTAAAATAGGCTTTAAAGCTAGTACTAAAGCTAAAGTTAATATAGATAGAAGAGACGATTTTTATTACTAAAAGAGAAGAGAAGTATATTAAAGAAGAGAATAAAGACCTTCTTCTTTAGAACGAATTTTAAGTAGACTTTAAAGGATAGGATTAAGATAAATTCGCTAAAATCTACTAATCTACTACTACTAAGTTATAACGAATACTTTATAGAAGAGGTATATAGGTTAAGATAGATAGATATAAAATACTTATATCTTAAGTACTATATAACACTACTACTAAGGTTAACTAAACTAAGTAGTTAGACGAAGAATTAAAAGATATAGTATTAGTAGAAGCTAGTACTAAAGAATTAAGATCCTATTATAAATATATAATAGAATATATTAAAAGATAATAAAAGCTATAGTAATAATAACTTTAATAATAATAACCTTTAGCTAAAAATATTACTTAAAACACCTAATCTAAGATAAAGGCTAGAGATAAAGCTTTATAAGCCTCTACTATATAATAATCTTCTTTTATATAACAATCTTCTATTATATAATAATAATAATAATAACTAATACCTTCGACGACTTTAATCCTACTATTTAAAAGAAAAGACTTAAGCAATCTAGTATAACCTCTAATCTAATCTTTAGGTCTACTAAAAGATAACTAGACCTCCTTCTTTATATCTTATTAATTTAACAAAGATACTAGTAATAACGATTTTAATAATACCTCTAAGTATCTAGAACATAATTAGTAATAGAATAATCCTAGTAGAAGACTACTAGTATAAATAAATATAGTATATTTTAAACTAGAGTTAACTTTACGAAATTCTTAAAAGAGTTAAGACTACTCTTATATATTAAATACTCTTATAAAAGTATATAAGAATAATTAAAAGTATAGTAAAAAAGAAGATAACTTTATAATTAAAATTATAATATTTAAAGATATATATAAGAGAAGTAGAGTATTACTAGTAATTTACTCTCTTACCTTCTCTACTATACTAAAAGACAACGCTTTAAATTACTTTTATATTATACTTTTTAATAAAAATATTAATTAATCTTTTAAAGTTTTATCTATATCTATATAATAATACTTTAAAGATAAACTTTATAAAAGAGGCTAATTATCTAAGTAGAATAATATTAATTTATAAGAGATAATATAAGTATCTAAAGTATTAATATTAAGCTCTTTTAAGAACATATTATTAAAACTTAATTTACTAAGATTTTCCCTCTCTATAGACTTTCGTACTAATAGTTAATTTTTAAATAAGCTAATTTTAGTATATAAAAAGGTCCTAGATTATACTATTATAATATTAACCTTACTCTAAGACTCTTTAATTTCTAATACTATTACTCTCTTATAAGGTTCAATCTAATCCTATATAAAAGTCTACTTAGAGATAGTTATAAACAAAACTATAATAACTAAGAGACACTTCTATAAAAGTAAATAATATAGTAGTATAAATAAATTTAGTAGTATAGATTAATATAAGAAGAAGAAGATATATTATATATATAAAAAGGATAACTATTTATCTTAGAATTATAGTTAAGAAGAGTAGAACCGTTACTTTACTAAATAGACTAATAAGAATTCTAGATACTTTAAAGAGAAGCGAGATAGATATACTAGAAAAGTATATAATATAAATATAGTACACGCTTAAGATACCTAGAAGGAAGAGATATTAGAGACACTTTAAGCTATCGCTCTATTAAAAGAAGATAGTTACTTATTAGACACTAGTATAGACAACAAAGTTATCTATTATAATATTACTTCTATAAGATTTATTAATAATTTAAATACTAAACAACTTACTATAAATTTAATAAGTTTAATATAAAAACACACTATTAATAGATATATCCTATAAAACCTAAATAATACTTCTAATATTATATATAAATTTATAAAGAAGATGTTTATAATAATAGCTAAAAGATATATAAAAGAGAACTTCTTTAGTATAATAATCAATACTAAGGTAGCTTATAAGTTAAGTATAGAATATAACTAATATCTTATATATATTAAACTTATTAAAAGTATTCTAATTAATAAATATATAAAGAGTTAATTTAATATCTAGTTTAATAAGAGAAATACTCTATCTTTAGAATCGATAATAATCGACATACTAATTAGAAAAGTAGAGTTTTATATAGTATAATCTAATACTCCTTTCATTCTTTATATTAATAATATAGACAATCTAAATATTACTCTAAATAATCTTTAAAATATACTTATCTAAAAAAATAAGAAAGAGACAAAAGTTAAAAGGTTCTCTATTATATAACAATTTAGACACTCTTTTCTACTCTAGGATAAAGCTATATATAACTTTATATAAGAGTATTTAATATTTCTTATAAATATTAATATTCAACAACTTTATAAGCGATTTAGCTACCTATTAATACCTAGATTATAACACGTACTAGAAAGAGCTAAGTATTATATTAACTAAAGTATTCTTTAATATCTTACTAAATTTTACAAATACTATTAAAAGCATAGAAGTTCGCCTAGCTAATTTAAGTTCACCTTTTATAATAACTTTAAATTTAATTATAGTATTTTAATTAATACTTTCTTCCTTAATAAGTAGACAGTCTTATACTATATAAACAAAGTAATAAGGTATTAAGTAGATAACTTTTTACTAGATATAAAAGCAACAACTATATAGAAGGTTTTCTAAAGATATTAGATTAATATATATCTTAGACCTCTTAATTATATTATTATAGATACTAGAATAAACTTTATTAGAAAAGACTTTATATACTCCGCTACTAGAATAGATACTATAGTAAAAACTATACTAGTTAAGATATATAATTTAATTAGTATAGTAGAATATTACTATAAACTAATTCAACGAGTATATAATATTATATATAAATAAGAGCTATATCTCTTATAAAGTTTAGTACTTTAAATAGCCTTTAAAACAATTAATAATATAGTAGGCCTAAATAGACTAGTCTCTACTCTATTAATATATAGAGTATATACTTAAATAACTATATCTAATATACCTTCGTAACCGATTTCTACAAGGTCTAAGACCTATAAAAAGACTACTTAAGAGATATAAAAGTAGATTATATCCTATTAAGTTAAAGAAGCTCTTAATATATAAAATAGACTAATTAACTAAGTTAAGAACTTACTCTTAAATTCAGACGTTTTAGTATAAAGAGAGTATATAAAGTCTTAGATAAGACCTTTTATTCTTTAAGGAATTAAAAATAAGAACTATATCGTAGTACTACTAAGTAGCTCTATAAAGTTTTAATCTATAGTTATAAAGCTATACTTTATTAAAACTTCTAAAACTTCTAGAATAGCACTAATAACTAAGGAAGTTTCTAGTATAATACTATCTAAAATAATACTATAACTCTATAAAAAAGAGAGAACTTTTAAGTAATAGAGTAGACAGGAAGTAGACTAAAGTAACTAAGATATTAAATAATATTTACCTTCTCTCTAATACCGACTTCGATAGTTATAAATCTACTAAAACACTAATATTCTAGAAACTATATTAGAACCTCTCTAAAAGCGTAGACGTAGACGGCTCTAAAAGTATCTAAGACCTCTAAATAGGTCTTTTAAAGTGTTATTCTAATAGTTAGATACTTTTATAGACGATTTTGACTATATTACTCTTAAAGATATTAGAACTTTTCTTACTAATTTAAGTAAACCTTATAACGTCAAAGTATTTATAGCTAACAATAGTATAGTATATATTAAATCGCGATAAAAGGAGATTAATAGATTAACTAATTAAGGTATTTTTAAGATTATTATCTAGAAAGAGTTACCTTCTAATACTAGAATATTCGGATTACGCTTTATAGATAATATTAAATTCGAAGGTATAGTACTTACTTTTACGAAGTTAAGATTAGTTATCTAAGTATATTATAATAGCACGCTATCCTGAATTGTCGGCATTCGTAGAACTACTGATATCTCTATAACTACCGATGCTTCTATAACTTATTAGATAGAAGATACTAAAGAGAGTAAGAATTAAATATTATATATTTCGTTTTAAGGTCTTATATATTTAGCTTTAAAGCTCTTATTATTTTAGTAGCTATATTAGAAAGGACTTAGTTATTATTCTTATTAGAACTTAGTAGTTTCTAACCTCTTATATATAGATGTTTATACTTAGTATAGAAGAAGGATAGTTATTATTTTCTTCTATATTAGTATCTAGTATCTATATATATTATTCTTCTATATATACTCCTATATACCTCTACTATAGTTATATATATTTTATACTATTATATAAAAACAATAACTCTTCCTTACTAGTAATAGTCTTAATAATATCTCTTTTAAGCTTATTACTACTCTTTATTTAGAAGTCGATCTACCCTCGATTTAGAATATTATAACAGTATTCTTATATAGCTAAATAATTAGAGACTACCTAGATAGCTAGTAATACTAGAGTTTAGTATTTATATAGATAGCTAGTAAAAATCGTGTTATAGATACGTTAAGGGATTAGAATACGCTAAGTGTTCTTAAGAGTCTTAATAACCCTAGATTTAGTAAATAAGTTAGCTTATAATAGTTATCTAGAAAGCTTCTAAATCTAATCTTACTCTCTCTCTCTTCTAATTTAATATTTAATATATTAGAATCTAGAATAACTCTAGGTCTCTTCTAAGCTTCGCTTCTAAGCATAGAGCCTCTTCTTAAAGAATAAAGTCAAGCCCTTATAGAAAGGTCTCTAACTTAGTACTATACTTCTAAGAATACTAAGAAGCCTAAGAATAATAAAGGTAAAGGCCTAGTACTTAGAAGCTAGAGAGATTAATAGGACTTCTCTAATATAGACGAGATATAAGGTATAATCTAAGCTATAGAAGCTAAGAATTAAGAAAAAGAATAGAGAATTTTAGAGTAAGATAATTAGATTGCTTAATTATTAAACCTAGTATAGTAAATTAGTTAATAACTATTAAATAATAACTAAAGTCTAAGTCCTATCTAACTTATATAAACATCTTCTTTAGTCTCTTTAAACCGTTATCTTAGACGAGACTCTACTTCTAATATTCCTTTCTTATAACGACTTACTCTACGCCTATAACCTAAAAGTACTTTAAAAGCTCTTTAACTTATTAAAAGTAAGATTATAGAAAAAATTAAACTTTTAGATAATAGTATTTTACCTATATATAAGTAATAGAGAATATTAATATATAATCGACTTTATATAAACGCTAACTATTATTAGATATTTTTAACTTATAAAGCTCTTATTTAGAAGATAATAATAAAACTTACTTAGAACTACTTAGAGCTCTAATATAAGTCTAATATAAGTAAAATAGTATTTAAAGATTATAAAGAAATAATTAAACTTCTTAATATCTACTATCTAACTAGTTATAAGAAGAAGGATACCTAGAACGCTTTTTAGTCTTTTTAGATAGAATAGAAGGGTTATATAGAAGAAAGTTTTATAAAATTTAAAAGTCACTTTTTAAGTATAGTAATACTTAAAGAAGTATCTAAGTAAGATAAGTTCTACTATATATAAGATAAGCTTATACCTTAGCTCTAAACCTAATTAGTTAATAATAAGAGATACTAGAATACTAACTTTAATAAGATAGTAAGAGACCTATTATTTATAAATAAAGAATAGTACTATAATACTAAGTTATATATAACTAGTATAATAAGTACTAAAAAACCTATTATAATAAGCTTGTTATACTAAAAGCCTAATACTAACTAATCCTTATCTAGTTTCTTAATAAAACCCTTACCTCTCTTATATAGACTTTATACTATTTCTTAAAAGACTTCTTAAACTTCTAGGCTCTCTTCTACTAGTAAAAGATTAAAGACTTTAGTATCTTTATCTATAGACTAATTCCCTACTAGTATAAAGTATTATAATTATAAGAAACCTAGATATATTAAGCCTAACTATCTTAATCTACTTAATATTAATAAAATAGATAATTAACCTAAGTAAGAATAACTATCTAAAGAGTACTCTAACTATAACCTAGGTTAAGAGGAAAACGAAGAGGTCTAGATAAAGATACCTTCCTAGGCTTATATAAATATAATCTAGTTAGACTTAACCTTTTTAAACTTATAAGAGGAAAATAGTTCCTTATAAATACTATACTTAGTATATAGAGATATAGTATTAAAATATAAGCTTTAGTAGATATAGAAGTAAATAGGTACCTATTTCTAAATCGACTCCTAGTTCTTTAACTATTAAAAGTAATAGGTTTATAGATTTAGAGACTATCTTATTCTATATCTATTTATAGATATAATAATAGTACTAAAAGCTAGATAACTTAGTTTATATAGCTATATCTAAATATAGATAAGCGTTATATCTATAACTACTCCTTTATTATTCTAGACCTTAGATAGTAAGACCTAATTATTAATAATAAGTAGTTAAACTATTTTAAAGTTCTACTTAACCTTTTAAAGAACTAGATTACTTAGCTAGTTAATAACCTTCTAACTCTCTACTATAATAAAGAAATTTTACTCTTACTTTCTAGCTAGAACTAGAAACCCTTTTTAAACTACTAGTTAGATATAAATTAAAAGGAATATATAATCTATTAATAAGAAAAATATAAAAAAGGTAGACTTATAAATATAGCTAAGTTATTACTTTTATCTATAATAATACCTCTTAAAAATTCAATATCTAACTCTAGTCTAAAGCTCTTATAATCTACTAGTATAGTCTTAAAAGGTTAGACTCTATACTCTTTTATCTATAAAATTAGTATAAACGCTATATACTTTAATATAAAATAACCTAATTTAGAATTTTATATAATAAGTATATATAAGCTAGATTAGATTATTAATAAAAGATCTACCTCTTTCTAAGATAATAATAAGATAAGGACTCTAATATAAGCTTAACTTCTAAAATATTACTTATTCTATAAAGACGTGTTTTTAAAAGTAGCTTTTAATAAGCTTTCTCTTTACTACGAATATAACTATAAGATTACTTTAAATAAGCTACTTCTTAATTCCTTTTTACCTCTATATTAATAGTTAACTATAAAGCTTAAAGCTATAAAAGAGTATCTTATAAAGAACCTAGATAAGAGGTTTATTATTAATAGTAATAGCCCTTTTGCCTCTCTAGTACTCTTTATTAAAAAGGCTAATAGTAATAAGTTATAGTTCTATATCGATTATAAGAAGCTTAATACTCTAATAAGAAATAATCTTTACTTAATCTCTTATATTAATAAGCTTCTTTCTAGAATAAGAATAGTTAAAATCTTTACTAAATTAAATATTAGATAAGCTTTCTATTATATCTAAATAGACTCTAACTTAGAAGAGATAACTATATTTAGAACTAGGTATAATATATATAAATATAAGGTCCTCTCTTTTAGACTCTATAATAGCTCTACTACTTATTAATATTATATAAACAATGTTTTAATTAACTATTTAAATAACTTTTATATCGTTTACTTAAATAATATTTTAATTTATTTAAATACTATTAAAGAATATAAAGAATAGGTTAAGAAGGTTCTAAATTAGCTTTAAGAAGTAGGACTTTAAGTAGATATTAAGAAAAGCGAATTTAGTATTACTAGAGTTAAATACTTAGAATTTATCTTAACTATAAAAAGACTTAAAGTTAACTTTAAAAAAGTAGAGCCTTTATAAAACTAGGTCTAACCTAATACTATAATAGGTATAAAGTCTTACTTAGAGTTTATAAGATTCTATAGATAATTTATTAAAGGTTATACTAAAATCGCTAAACCTCTAACTATAATAATATGCTTTATAAAGCTGTTTCTATAGATACTTAAATATAAAGAAGCTTTTAAAGTACTAAGAACTAGGCTACTTATAATTTAAATATTATACTACTTTAACTCTAATTATAATATAAAGGTAGAAATAAACTCCTTAGAAAGAGTAATAGTAGATATATTCTTATAATAATATAATAGCTTTTAATACCTTATTAGGTTCTACTTACACGTCCTAGTTAGCTATAAAGTAAATTAGGAGATCTATAATAAAGAACTGTCTATTATTATAGAAGCTTTTAAGAAATAGTACTCTAAACTTATGTTATATTAGAAGTGTATTAATATATATTTAGATTATAGATTATTAGAATACTTTATAATAACTAAGCTACTTATAGCTAAGTAAGTCTAATAGATAGAGTTTTTATTAGACTTTAACTTTTAGATCTAATTTACGTCTAAGAAGAGTAATTAGAAAGTAGATATATTAACTTAATATAAATAAGACTTAAAAACCTATAATTAAGCTAAAGTAGATAGCTGCTTATATACTCTTTTAGTACTTAACTCTTTAGACCTTTAAATTAATACTAAACTTACTTAGACCTTTTTATAAGAATAGTCTATATCTCTTAATATAATTTAGTTAGATATTATTCTAGAAATAAGTTTAGATATAATTTAGAAGTTAAAAGAAGATAATCTATACTCCTTTTAGAAAGAACGTTATAAACTTCTAGATAGATACTACTTCTTATTAAATAATTTACTACTTTTTAAGAACTAACTTTACGTTTAAAAGAATACTAAACTTTATATAAAACTAATCTAAGAAGTCTATAACTAAGTATCTAGTACTTACCTAAGTATAAAAAAGATATACTAGTTATTAATATAATACTACTACTAGGTTAGAATGTTTTTAGACTATAGAAGGTATATAAAGAATTATTAAGCTTATAAATACTCTTATTTTTAATAAACTAAGTAATAAGGCTTTCTTTACTCTTTATCTATACTTAACTATTCTATATAATATTTATATATAGACTTTAAATTATTCTTAAAAGATAAATATAGATTTAATACTATATTAGTATTTATTAACTAACTTAGAAAGGATTTAGTATTAATACCTTATTACTTGACTATAGATGTTAAAAGACTAGCTAAACTCTTTATTTAATAGATTTACTATTTTAGCTACTACTCTAAATTAATTACGTCTAATTAAGAACCTTAATTTATATTATTATTTTAGACTAAATTTTATTAAATAATTAGTATTAAGCTTAAGCTTAGTATTACTTATTATAAATAGATAGATAGATAGATAGAAATAATAAACTAATATATTAATTAGAGACTAAAGCCTTTTATAATCTACTATTAAGATAACTAGAGTGAATTAATCCTCTTAATAGATAGAGTATAAATAATACTTCTATACTTATCTATTAGTATAACCTCTTATTAGCTTAAGTTTAGACTTAATCTAAAGACTTTATAGAACTAGAATATATTAAAGACTTCTATTCCTTAGAAACGACTTAACTATAATAAGATAGTAAAAGTAGCCTAATAGATATACTCTACTTAGGAGATAGCTAAAAATAATATAAGTAAGGCTTAGAAGAAGATAGAGAATAGTATAAACTAATACTAAAGAGCTATTAACTAAGATATTAGAGATAAAGTCTATTTATCTACTAAGAATCTTAAGATAAATCGTTCTAGTTAAAAGCTTATTAAATAGTAGATAGGATCTTTTAAAATACTAGAACGTATAAGACACTTTTATAAGCTAAAACTTCTTAAAAGCTTATTAATTTATAATATTTTTATCTCTAATATACTTTTAAAGAATCTAAACACCTCTCTACTAGGATAAGAGGCTCTAAAGCCTCTACTAGATATTATTAAAGGTATATAAGAATAGAAGGTATAAGAAATACTTAGTAGTAGACTTTTTAAAAGATAGCTATAGTATTAAGTAAAATAGATTAGATATAATTTAGATCTTACTTAGTATTTTATAGATAATTTTTAAGGTTTATTACATTGTTTAAGAGACTTTTATACTAAATATCTAGAAGAGCTAGGACTACTCTAATACCTCTTTAAATAGCTTAATATATAGGAATTAGATAAGAATTAGATAAAAGAGTTAATTTATAAACTCTATTAATACTTTCTAATTCTAGTTACTCTTAATAAGGAACTTATAATAAAAACCTAAGATAAAACACTAACTAGTAAGAATATTCGAAATTAATAAAGTAAAGAACTAAGACTAAGTTACTACTAAAACAGGGTTTACTAACTCTCTCTAGGCTATAGCCTCTCCTTTCTCTAACTTATTATCTCTCTTCTTACCTTTCTAAGTATAAAGAGTTTAAATTAGCTCTTCTTCTACCTCCTTCTTATAAGTATACTTCTTACTTTAACGACCTCTTATAACTAGCTTTAAAAGAGACGCTTATAAACTCTTTAGATAAGCCTCAAAGAGAACTTAAACCTAGGTTTAGATAGAGGTCTTACTCTTTATAGTATAGTATAAGGACTATTAAATATTAGTAACTAAAACCCTTCTAATAAGTAAGGAGTACTTATAGTAATCTTAGCACAAAGCACTTAAGTCTTCTCTAGAAGTATAAACTATATCTCTAAACTATTCTTTAGTATCTCTATACTAATAATAACTAATACCTTATCTAAGGTCTTAGTAGCCTTCTTAATCTCCCTCTTCTTCTTCTTAAGCTTAAGCTTATTAAACTCCTTCTTTATAAACTATAACAACTACCTAAGTTAGAATAGATTTAGTATATATTTAAGATTAAACTTACTAAGATATACATAGTATTCTACTTAACGTAGTAACTATACTTCTTTAACTTTAGCTTCTTAAAAGCGTAGACGTAATCTCTATTCTAAGATTTTACCTAAAGATACTAAACATAGTAGACTTAGTAGATAGCTAAAAGCGTACTAGGAGGATATAAGAGAGATATTTTACTATATTGGATTAGCTCTAAATCAGGCCTAATAAAGGAGGGAAAGACTTACTTTTATATATATATATAATATATATATATATTCTAGAATAAAAGTTAGTATATAAGAATATATCTAATTAGAAGATATTCTTACTATATATATATTATTTTAAATAAAAAGAAAAGAAGAAGAAAAGTTAGAATTAGAGAAAAGTCGCCTACTAATATACTACTTATAATAATAGCTATTACTTATAATTATTATTTATTACTTAATAATTACTATTATAATATATAATAATAGTAAGAACACGATAACTCTATAGTAGCGTACTACTTCCTACCTATTAGCTAATAATTAGCCTCTCTTCTATTTATATCTATTATTATATAACATATAATAGTAAACAAAGAATAATCATCTCTTAAAATAATAATACTACTAGCTACTAACCTTACTCTAACTACTAGACACTATAATAGTAGATAAGTTATATTCTTTATAATAAATATATAAACAATACTCTAGTCGACCTAATACTATACTAATTAATAACTAAAGACTTAGAATAAGTCTTTTTAAAGAAGAGAGGATATAATAGCACGCTATTCTAAATTATTAGCATTCGTAGAACTGCCGATATCTCTATAACTATTAATGCTTCTACGACTTATTAGATAGAAGGTACTAAAGAGAGTAAGGATTAGATATTATATATTTCGTTTTAAGGTCTTATATATTTAGCTTCAAAGCTCTTATTATTTTAGTAGCTATATTAGAAAAGACTCGGTTATTATTCTTATTAAGACTTAGTAGTCTTTAACCTCTTATATATAGATGTTTATACTTAGTATAAAAGAAGAACAGTTATTATTTTCTTTTATATTAGTACCTAGTATCTATATACGTTATTCTTCTATACGCACTCCTATATGCCTCTACTATAGTTATATATATTTCGTGCCGTTATATATATAATAATACTAGGAAGTTACTAGTTCTTACCTAGGCGTCTACTATTTAGAGAGTAAGCTAGAGAATAATCCTTATACTTATTATAATACTTCTAGGCTTATAAGTATTTATTTAGAATATTATATAAGTATATATATAATTATTAACTAACTTAAATTAGAAATTCTTTATATACTCTTCTAAAGGTTATCTCTAATAAGAAGATATATTCTTTGAGATAATTAGACTACTATATAGTATTCTAGAAGCTAGTAATCACTAGTTTACGACGTACTATAAACACTATATTATAAAGCTTATAATAGAATAGTTAACTTTCGACCTCTATCTTTTATATACTAAATTATGCTAGTATAATAAGTAAGCAAAGTTAGATGCCTCTTTTAGTATAGTAGGCCTTTAAACTAATAATACTCTTATACTCGCTAATAACGCTTTTGCTAATAAAGAAGAGCTTGTTATTAACGAAGCTGGATTTATATCTAAGAAGAGAGAAGAGCTTACTATTAACTATCTAATTAAATTTAATAGAGAGCTAATTACTAAGTATTATAACAGCTCTATATCTCTTACTTAAGATTACGTAAAACACTTGGATTTAGTACGAAAGGCTCTATTTAAGATATCTAATATAAAAGAGATATTATATATAATAGATACTAAAGATTAATATATTACTTAACGTACTAGAGAGGTATACTTAGCTACGGTATCTTAGTCTAAGGCTGCTTTTGACTTATTATATACTACCTAAACTATTAATTCTTAAGATAACGATATTTTACTTCTTAATAAGCGAATTTAATAGTAAATCGACAATCCTTTAAGAGGACTTAAATTCGTTAAATTAAATAAATCTTCTTTGAAGTTATATGTCTTTACCGACGGATTATTTGCTAATAATAAGGACTTATTATTATAAATCAGCTATGTTATTATACTTATAGATAAGGACGATAATACTAATATTTTATATTAGTCTTCTACTAAGTATAAGAGAGTTACCTATAGTGTTTTAGTATTAGAATTATATACTATAAGCTCTGGATTTAATACCGTAGCCTTGATTAAATTAACTCTTAAAAGTATCTTAGAATTTAAGATTCTACTTATAGCATATACTGATTCGAAGTCTATCTACGAATATATAGCTAAATTAGGTACGACTAAAGAGAAGCGATTAATAATTAATATTATATACCTATAAGAGGTGTATAAGTTAAGAGAAATTGATAAGATTAAATAGATCGACGGTAGAAGTAACTCTACTAATACTATAACTAAAAAGAGTTACTACGATGCCTTGAAAAAGCTGATTAATATAAATAAGCTAGATATTAAGTTTATAGAATAGGTGGAACGGAATAAGAGATAATAGAAGATAGAAATAGAGCCTCCTTATTAGTCGAGGATAGAGAATAGAGGGCTCTGATTAGTTAGATCGGATAGGAGATTTTGATAACTTTTGAGGTACTAACTTCTATTGTTTTGAAGAAGTGCTAGTGTCGGTATATATTTAAGAGGTAAATAGCGATTCAGATTAGTATACGTGGGTACACGTGCTTCTCGCTTAAGAGCTACTTAAGTAGGCATCGTAGCTAGCTTTACTCGGTATATACGAACGATAATATAACTCTTTTTATATCGCTTTTATAACTATAAGTCATACTAATAATATAAGAATATATTTAATATAAGTCTAAATATATTATATATAAGTACTCTTAGTTCTCTTTATTATACTTTAATTTTAAAAGAAATAAGAGCTAAAAACGTTAAAAGAAAACTAGCTAATAAGTTATATAAAGGAATATTAATAGACTAAGAGTCCTCTAATAACTTCCTTATATATATACTAGAACTTAGGAAAGTTATTAATATAAGAGATATTATAATAAAAGAAGACTTTATATATAAAAACGAATTTATTATAGAAGAAAACTACTCTATACTCTTAGAAGAAGAGTCTATAAATTAGGATTATCTATAAGAAATAACTACTTTACTACTAACCCGCGAGGGTTTTAAGTTAAGGTTGAATCGGGTTTAGAGGTAATTTAAACCAATTCTAGAAGCGTATTTAAGCTAGTTTATAAAATAGATTAAAGTAGTTTAAAATAATTTAAGAACTAGGTTTAATATACTTTAAAACCGACTTAAGATAATTCATAGTAGTAAAACCTAACTCGTTTCAGCAAGTCGAACTCGTTTTAGCAAGTTAAACCAGGTTATAAACCAGGTTAGATAAGTTAAGTTAGTATCGGACACTAGTTTAACTTAATTCTAAACCCGCCTTAATAACTTAGTATTAGAGTAGCCTTAAATTAGTACTAAAAACTAATTACTAGCGAATATATATAAAAAAAGACTAAAATTACATAATTAGGCGTATATTACATAGCTATACTACTCTTATATAATATACTTAAATACTCGAGTCCTACTTCTACTAATTCTACCAATTCTACCGATTCCACTAATTATTCTACTAAATGTTCTACTAACCTAAATAACGTTATCCCTATATATATGCCTTAATATGATTGGTTTGATCGGTTAGTTAGTCGGTTAGTTGGTCAGAAACTATAAAGCACGTACGTTAGTTTAAGAAGTAAGAGTGGAAATAGTACATACTAACAGTAACAGTAATAACGTAAATAACAAATCCAATGCTTCTAATTCGCTAGGTGACTAATTCGAGGGCTCTGATTCGCTCTACTAAAAGTCTGACTGTAAAATATGCCTAAATCGTTAAAAAAGAAGGAGTATATTATTATTATTATTCGACAACGTAGAATTAACCAGGGTAGTAAATACGACAAAGACAACCTAGATTACAATACTAATAAGCAGCCCAATACTAAGTAACGAAGGAGATACGATAGCAATAGATAGTTATTATCGTTGTCGTCGTCGTCGATGTCAAAGTATCAATGTCAAAGTGTTAAAGTCAAAGTCAGAAGTCGAAGTCGGAAGTCGAAGTCGAAGGTGGGGGTAGCCCGTGTATACGCTAAGCCTACTACATAGCTAGTTATATATAGTATACCGTGTTTAGCAAGAGCGACCCTAGTACAAAAGCTACGCCCTACTATGTGACCTACTTTAGTTACGTGACTTACTAAATTTATATACTAGTAGCCTTAAATTTAAAGACTACTAGAATATAAAAATTATATAAGGTTTATATATAAAAAGCAGCTTAAATCGCTTTTAAAAAAAAAAACACTCTTTCTAGACTTTTTTTTTTTCTTCTAAGTACTTTATTTTAGATATATTTTTTAAACTAAGTTAAGAGCTAGATTATAAGTTAGTTTCTAATTTTAAATCGTTTTATAAATTAGGTTAAATTACCTTAAATCGTTTTATAAATCGGCTTAAATCACCTTAAATCGTTTTATAAATCAGTTTCTTACTTTAAATCGTTTTATAAAACGTATTAGAGGTACTTTAAGAAATAACTTATATCTTAAACCGGTATTAAACCGGTATTAAGTCTAAGTTGATACTAGCTCAAAACCCTAGTAGAGGGCATATAAGTAGTTATATGAATATATATCTAGAAGGTAATAGTTCTACTCTTATAGAATATAAGAAGTTAAGTAATAATAATAATAATAACCTAAATAACGAAATATATATAGATAACGTTAACGAATTAGGATAAGATAAATTAGGTTAAGATAATATTATAGAGTTAGGCCTTAATATAAACCTTAGACTAAGAAGTAGACGTGTTAATCTTATAGAAAGAGATATAGACGCGTTAGAAATTAATAAGCTTTAAGCGCTAATAGCTATATATTACTATATATTACTTACTTAATTAAACTTTAAAATAGAGAGTAATAGTACTAAAAAGGTTATTATTAATAAAATACCTAATACTACTATTCTAGAGCTAAAAAGCTATAAAGAAGCTATAAGCGATATTAATCCTTATAAAGACTACTAGATTAGATTTATATAAAAGGAATTAAATACTCTTATAAGTAATAAAACTTAGAATATTATTACTAGTAGTAATACTAATAAAGACGCTAAGCTTATTAAGATAAGATAGGTTTATAAACTAAAAGAATCTAATAGTATAATAGAATTTAAATCGCGATTTATAGTTAAAGGTTTTAAATAGTTATATAGAAGAGACTATATAGACTCTTTTATAGGAGTTATTAAGCAAATAAGCTAGAAAGTCTTATTTACCCTAGTACTATTATTTAACTTTATAATATAGAAAATTAACATAGTTTTAGCTTTTATATAAGGGAATATAGATATAGAAAGACTAAATATCACCCTCTTAGAAGGAATAAACAAATATCTATATATCTCTAGGTTATATAATAACATATTAAAAAATATAAAAAACCTTCTTAACTAAATTATATATTTAAAACTCCTAAAAGCCCTTTATAGATTAAAATAATCAGCTAGAATCTAGTTTACTATACTAGTTACTATACTTTTAGAACTAGGCTTTAAAGTACTAAGTACTAATTTATATATATATATAAATCATTCTACTAGTATATATATATATATATATATATAGACGACTTAGCAATAATCGAACCTATAGAAGAACTTATTAAAAGTCTTATTAATAAACTTAAGAAACACTTTAATATTAAAGACTTAGGTCCTATTAAAGACTACCTAGGCGTAGATATTATTAGAGAAAATAAATAGCTAAAACTAAGCTAAGAAAAATATATATCTAAAGTATTAGATAAGCGTAATCTCTTTAATTATAATCCTATCTATATACTAATAAATTCTAAGATTAAATTAATACTAAATTAATTTTAAGCTAGTCTAGAAGATACTAGACTATTTTAAGTAATAATCAGCTATCTACTATATATCTTTATTTATACTAGACTAGATATCACCTACGCTACTATTATACTATTAAGATATATATTAAACCCTTCTAAAGAATACTTTATAGTAGCTAAGTATATATTAAGATATCTAAAAACAACTATTTACTACTATATTATATATATAATAAAAGACACATCTAGCTATTTTATAAGCAGCTTTTATAACTCCGATTATACTAGTAATATTAATAGCGTTAAATCAACTACTAGATATATTTTTTACTTAGCTAGGAGACTAATTATATAGCGTTCTAAGCTATAAAGCATTATAGCTTAATCTATAACCAAAGCTAAATATATAGCTATAAATATAGCCTTAAAAGAATCTATCTATATAATAGCCTTAGTTAAAGAACTAGGTTTTTATAAATAAAAGAAATTCAGTTTATATACTAATAATAAAGGAGCTCTATAATTAGGCTATAACTCTATATATTACAAAAGAACCAAAACATATTACTATTAAATACTACTATATAAGAGACTTATTAGTCAAAGAAACTATAGATCTAATATATATAAAATCAATAGATTAAAAAGTAGACGGCTTTACTAAAGCACTTAATAAAACAAAATTCTATTAATTCCTTATATAGCTAGGAATAATAAGTCATATACTAACGTATAAAAACTAAAGATTAGTACTCTTAACTAACACGTCGAAATAACTTAAATAGAAGTACTTATTAAGAGGGCGTGTTAGTATATAATAAGCACTTATGCTTATAATTAATTATGATTAATTATGCTAGTATAGCATGATATCCCTAGATCGACGATTTCTAGCCTAGACAAACGGTATCTAATATAGAGCACTAGTATCCGATAGACTAAATGATATCCGATACAGATCGACACTATCCGACGGATTAGTTACATCCGTAGTTTCAAACTTAGAGCGTAGTTTCAGACTCGAGGCTATACTAGTATTAGACTAGAAGGCTGGATATAGCCTACATGTATATATAGAGTAGATAGCTTCTTAGTTTTTATTTAAGTTAATTAATTCTTTTTCACCTTTCACTTCTTACGTAATCCATTGTTGCTTTGTGAACTGGGACTATATCCAAGATATATATTAACAATCTTTAGAATTAGAGCTATAAGTATATAAAAAACAAAAGTCACGTGACGAAAGTGGGTCACCTGGTGGGGCGTGGCTTTCGTGCCAGGGTCGCTCTTGCCGAACACGGTGCGCTACGTACAACTAGCTACGTAACCGCCAAGACCTAGCGCACGGGCCACCCCCACCGACTTCCACTTCGACTTCCACTTCGACACTTCGACACTTTACTTCGACGACGACGACGATAACTCTCTATCGCTATCGCATCGCATTAGTTGCTCGGCATCGGGCCGCTTATCGGTATTGTAATCTACATTGTATTCGTCGCGTTCGCTACCCCGGTTAATTCCACGTCGTCGAACAACAACAACATCCCCTTTCTTTTTCGACGATATAGGCATATTTCACGGTCGGAATTTCAGTAGAGCGAATCAGAGCCCTCGAATTACTTAGTAGTCGCCTAGCGAATCAGAAGCCTCGGATTTGTCATCTACGTCATCGCTGTCGCTGTCGCTGTCGCTCTTACAGTACGTACTAATCTTACACTTACTTCCTAAACTAATATGCGTGCCTTATAGTTTCCGACCGACGGACTGTATATATAGGGATAACGTCATTTGGGTCGGTAGAACCAGTGGAATTAGTAGAATCGGTAGAATCAGTAGAATTAGTAGAATTAGTAGAAGTAGGACTCGGTTAGGCATTTAATAAACTAGGGCATGTTGTATAAGAGTAGTATAGCTACGTAAATACACCTAATCACGTGATTTCAGTCTTTTTATGTGTATTCTCTAGTGATTTTAAATAGTTTTTAGTACTAATTTGGCGCTACTCTAATACTAAGTTAATACTAGTTTAAGGCGGGTCTGACACTAACTTAAAACTCGCCTGACCCGGTTCATAATCCGGTTTAACTCGCTAAAACGAGTCGCGTTTTACTACTATAAATCATCTTAAGTCGGTTTCAAAGCATATTAAACCTAGTTCTTAAATCATTTTAAACTGCTTTAATCTAGTTTATAAACTAGCTCGAACACGCTTCTAGAATCGGTCTAAATCACCTTAAGTCGGGGTTGAACCGGATTCAACCCCGTCTTAAAACCCTCGCTAGTTAGTAGTAAAGTATATATATAAAAGCTTCAATAGTATTACGCCTAAACGTAAGCACTTCTAGCTCGCTATATATTAAATAAGTAAACTATATAGCTTTATATATAGTATCTAATATAAGGCTAACTATATATTATATAAAGAAGCCTTCTTTGTTATTAGAATTAATTTCGTAATAAGTAGACTAGTCTTTAAGATTAAACTCCTAATCTATTTCTATAGATATATAAGTTACTATAATACTCTTAGTAATATATATATATCATTAGATTAGAACGAGTTTCTATAAGCTACTACTAGCTAAATAATTAAACCTATTAAACTTCTATTAAATAAATAGAGTAGAAGTAATAGATTAGATATATAAAACAATCTTACTAAGTGTTAGTATATAATAAGCACTTATGCTAGTATAGCATGATATCTCTAATAACCCTAGATCGACGATGCGTAGCCTAGACAGACGGTATCCGATATAGACTCAATACTATCTAATAGACTAAATACTATCCGACGGACTAAATACTATCTAAGTATATAGATTAACACTATCTAACGGATTAGTTATATTTATAGTTTTAGACTTAGAACTATACTAGTATTAGACTAGAAAGCTAGCTATAGCCTATATATATATATAAAGTAGATAGCTTCTTAGTTTTTTTATTTAAGTTAATTAATTCTTTTTTACCTTTTACTTCTTACGTAATTCACTATTGCTTTACTTTGTGAACTATAACTAATCTAAGACTAAGCATAGTAGTCTTTAATTAGTAATCTCGTCTAATAAATATTATACGTCTAGTAACAAAGTTAATACTATTAAATAACTAATAAGAAGTAAATAGAATAATATCCTCTAAGATAATAATCTAGCTATTAAGAGTATATATAAATTTACTAGATATAGTTAAGGCTAAAGAGCTCTAGAAGAGAGAGTACTAAAATTTAAGAGGTTTATCTATATATTCTACTATATTAAAATATATCTTTATAGTTATTTCTATAGTACTTAATATCTTAGTAGAAAGGTTAATAGTATTATACTAATAGTACTATATCTCCTATTCTATCTTAATCTTCTTTTTATATTTAGCTCTTTTACTAACCTTTTAACTACCTAGGAGTATTAAGTTCTTCTTAACCTTAACTATAATAAGCTTATACTATATATAGATTATAGGAATTTAAGTATAAAGTATATACTTAAGAGTATCTAGCTTTATTAGTAATTAGTACTTAGCTTTTTTATCTATATTTATTCTTAGAGAAGGCTTTATCATATCTATTATTATCTATACCTCTCTTAGCTAACGATAATCTTTATAAGATATTAAGAACTACTTATACTAAAGAGTAAAAGTAGTATAAAAAATTAATAACAGTTTATTACTTATTTTTATAAATATTACTTTAATATCTAAATTATATAATAGATTAGATAATAGTAAGGTATAAGATACTAAAAGTTATATAAAGTAGAGTTAGTTAGAAGCTTCTATGCTCTCTTTATTACTACTTAGTTCTATACTATTCTATTATATATTTAGCTTAGTATAATATCTATTAAGTGTATAGTAATTATATTCTTCTTCTTCTAAATCTATTAAATCTACGATATAATCTCTCTAAGACATAGCTGTTTTAAGAATAGTTTTATAGTTTAATATATTATAAGAATTACTTAAAAGGTTATCTATTTATATAAAAGAGTCTAATATATTATTAGTATATAAAAAGTAGTTAATATTATTATAAGTACTTAAAGCCGTTTATAATCCTCTTATTACTACTAATAGTAAATTTAGTAGATTAGTATCCTTGTTATTATATATTAGAGATTTTTATAATAAATAAATAAGACCTTTCTTATTATTAGAAAGATCTTTATTATAGAGTTTATAATATATAATATTATCTATCTTTTCTACCTTATCTAGTATAAGTTCTATCTCCTATAACGTATCTAAAGCTATCTTAAACCTACTATATTTATTAATATCTATTATATATAAATAAAATTATAAGAGAGTATATAGAAAGTAGTATTTATAAGGTTAAGACCGATCTTAAAAGTTACTCTATAGTAGGTTAGTAGATCTATTATTAGTAGATCTATCGTTAGTAGAGTTATTATTAGTAGATTCGTCTATAGATTTATTATAATCGTCTAATATTAATCGCCTTATAAATTAGCTACTTTACTACTAACCTGCGAGGGTTTTAAGTCGGAGTTAAATCGGGTTCAGAGGTGATTTAGACTGATTCTAGAAGCGTATTCGAGCTAGTTTATAAACTAGATTAAAGTAGTTTAAAATAATTCAAGAACTAGGTTTAATATACTTTAAAACCAACTTAAGATGATTTATAGTAGTAAAACCCGACTCGTTTTAGCGAGTTAAACTAGGTTATAAACCGAGTAAGACGAGTTAAGTTAGTATTAGACCTGTCTTAAACTAGTAGTAACTTAGTATTAGAGTAGTATTAAATTAGTACTAAAAACTATTTATTACTTAAGAATATATATAAAAAAAGACTAGAAGCACGTAATCAGGCGTATATTACGTAGCTATACTACTCTTATATAATATACTCTAGTTCGTCGAATATCTAAGTCCTACTTCTACTAATTCTACTAGTTCTACTAATTCCACCGATTCTACTAATTATTCTACTAAATGTTCCACCGACCTAAATAACGTTATCTCTATATATATGCCTCGATTTAATTAGTTAGATTAGTCGGTTAGTTAGAAACTATAAAGCACGTACGTTAGTTTAAATATACTATAAAAGCGATAGCGACAGCGACAGCGATAGCAATAGTAATAGCGATAACGTAGATAATAAATCCGATACTTCTGATTTACTAGGTAACTAATTAAGAGCTTCTTATTTACTCTACTAAAAGTCTAACCGTGAAATGTGTCTATACTAGCCGATGTTATTTATGGAATTAACCGAGGTAGCGAATATAACGAATACGACCTAGATTACAATGCTAATAAGCGGCCTAATACCGAGTAACGAATACGATACGATAGCGATAGAGAGTTATTATCGTCGTCGTTGTTGTCGAAGTGTTAATATCGAAGTGTCGAAGTCGAAGTCGAAGTCGAAGTTGAAGTCGAAGATAGAGGTAGCTCGTATGCTAGGTCTTAGCAGTTACGTAGCTAGTTGTATATAGCGTACTATGTTTAGTAAGAGCGACCCTGGTATAAAAGCCACGCCCTACTATATAACCTACTTTAGTTATATAATATACTAAAACCTATACGCTAGTAGCTCTAAATTTAAGAACTATTAGAATATAAAAATTATATAAGGTTTATATATAAAAAGCTGCTTAAATCGCCTTTGAAAAAAAAAAACACTCTCTCTAGACTTTTTATTTTTTCTTTTAAGTACTTTATTTTAAATATATTTTTTAAACTAAGTTAAGAGCTAGATTATAAGTTAGTTTATAATTTTAAATCGTTTTATAAATTAGGTTAAATTACCTTAAATCGTTTTATAAATCGGTTTCTTACTTTAAATCGTTTTATAAATCAGCTTAAATTACCTTAAATCGTTTTATAAATTAGCTTAAATTACTTTAAATCGTTTTATAAAACGTATTAGAGCTACTTTAAGAAATAACTAATATCTTAAACTAGTATTAAACTAGTATTAAGTCTAAGTTAATACTAGCTCAAAACCCTAGTAGAGGGTATATAAGTATATAACTAGTTCTAGGTTATACGTAGCGTACTATGTTTAGTAAGAGCGACTCTAGTATAAAAGCCACGCTCTACTATATAACCTACTTTAGTTACGTAATATACTAAAACCTATATACTAGTTACTTTAAATTTAAAAACTACTAGAATATAAAAATTATTTAAGGTTTATATATAAAAAGCTACTTAAATTACCTTTAAAGAAAAAAAAACACTCTCTTTAGACTTTTTATTTTTTCTTTTAAGTACTTTATTTTAGATATATTTTTTAACCTAAGTTAAGAGCTAGATTATAAGTTAGTTTATAATTTTAAATTATTTTATAAATTAGGTTAAATTACCTTGAATTGTTTTATAAATTAGGTTCTTATCTTAAATTGTTTTATGAATTAGATTAAATTACCTTAAATTGTTTTATAAAACATATTAGAGCTACTTCTAGAAATAACTAATATCTTGAACTAGTATTAAACTAGTATTAAGTCTAAGTTAATACTAGCTCAAAACCCTAGTAGAGAGTATATAAGTATATAAAAGTTTTTTATAATATAATAACGAAGTCTACTAATCTAAATAATATTAAATCTATATATATATTTTAATTTAATTAATTAGATTATTAAGTATAAGAAGTAAGTATATAATTATTTTATATTATTATATTATATATTCACTCTTATAAAGACTAACTAATTAGAGTTAGCTTACTCTTAGAGTATTTATACTTTCTCTTATATATAGTAGATAGTTTCTTTCTTATAGTAATAAATATTCAATTCTCTACTCTATACTTTTAAATACTAATACTACTTCTATTAACTTTATCTCTATAATAGTATATATAGTAATAGTAATAATATAACAAATCTAAGGTTTCTAATTAGCTACTTATATAACTAATTCGAGAGTTCTAATTTATTCTTAAAAGCTTAACTATAAAATATATTTAGATTATTAAGAAATAGAGAGTAGTAAAGATAGTAGTATAAAGTAATAAAAATAAAGAATATAATATATATATAACTTATTAGTAATTAACACTTTTATTCTCTAATTTAATTAAAAAGTAACTATTCTATCTCTTAAATAATATCTCCTAAAAATAGAGGTATTCTAGTTAGAAAAGAGAGATATTTAAGTTAGTTTATACTTTTTCTCTATAGTAATTAACACTTTTATTCTCTAATTTAATCAAAAATTAACTACTCTATCTCTTAAATAATACCTCTTAAAAATAAGAGTATTCTAGTTAGAAAAGAGAGATATTTAAGTTAGTTCTTATTCACTGTTTTTACTATATTACGCTACTTATTTTTTAGTAAATTAAAGCTAGTATCTTAAGATTATAACCTTTAACTATAATATTAAGTCTTAAGAAATCGTCGATTAACTAGTAAGTAATAAAAACTATAAACGAAAGAATCGAGAGTAATAGACTTAACTAAAGCTCTTAAGAGTTAGTTTATATAGTTATAAGTAGATAGTACGTAAGTAGATTAATTTACTATATTTATTAATTTTTAGTATATTAGTATAAGAAAACTAATAAATAGAGAAAAAGTATAAACTAACTTAAATATCTCTCTTTTCTAACTAGAATATCTCTATTTTTAAGAGGTATTATTTAAGAGATAGAGTAGTTACTTTTTAATTAAATTAGAGAATAAAAGTGTTAATTACTAATAACTTATTAATAATAAATAGAGTATTATTATTATTAAAGCTTAAAGTTATTCTTATATTAAAGTAGAGTTATAGTAGTAAAAGTAGTAGAGTAGGTTATATATAGCTAGGCTCGGCTATAGCTATATTTCTTTTAATATACTATATTTAGTAAAAGCGACCTAAATATAATAGCTACGCTCTACTATATAATCTAATTTTAGATTACGTAATATACTAAATTTTATATACTAATACTTCTAAGTATAAGAATTCCTCTAAGTTAAAAATTAAGTAAGCTTTATATATAAAAAGTCTCTTAAATCGCGTTTAGAACGAATCTCTACTATTATTTATCTATAATATTACTCTATATTTAACTTTAACTAGAATTTACACTTAGTTATACTCTCGAAAGTATCTAACGATAATAAGCATAGGATCTAATAGAGAAACACCTTATTATTAGAATAAAGTAAAGTGAAAAAGAAACAAGTTTAACAAGCTTACTATAACAGAGATATTTATAATAAACGATAGCTTCTTAACAAAACGACAAGGTTCGAAAGCGGAAGAAGTAGCTCGAGATAAGATCAACCCGGCTCTCGAGTACTACGTCTGCTTACTATAGTATATACCAACTTCTATTCATAATTCATCGCGACACATATAAGAGAAACAAACATACTAGAAGTATATACTCTATTCTTTATACTATATACGGCCCCCCACCATCTACAAATAATATTATCCCTATCTATTAAAATGCAAAGACTTTTACCACCAAAAACGCCCAATTTCTCACCTAACAAATACACCCCAAGGACCCCAGGGGCCTCAAACGCACTATATTTTCCTTCATCACCTATCTACGGAGTCATAACCAAAGCCAAAAGTGCCATGCGACAATACAACCCATATCTCATCTACACCCAAAGTTTTAGCTCACATCCTCTCTCAAGAAAAGGGGGGTTTTCAAGGGAAAGTCAAAACATACCTGTCTAAAATACGCCGCCCTCTGATCAAAGTCCACCTCCTCCCCAATCTCATTATTCCTCGGCAGCGGATGCATAACAACCATATGCTCCTTCGCGGCACTCAACGTCTTATTACTAACCACAAAGCTATCCTTCAAAAACTCATACTCCTCGAGATCCGCGAATCTTTCCTTCTGCACACGCGTGCAGTAAAGAACATCGCTTCTCGCAACAACCTCCGGTGTCAACTCAGTCGTCTCGATGAGTAGTTGTCCAGGCTTGGATTTAATCAACTCCAGGATTTCAGCGGGGAGGGAAAGGGCTTTTGGTGAGACGAGTTGAATGCTAACATCGTAGTGTTGGAGGAGTTTGACGAGGGAGTGGACGGTGCGGCCGTAGCGGAGGTCACCGACGAATGTGATGGTCAAGCCAGTAACAGTTCCCAACTCCTCACGAATGGTGAAGAGATCGAGGAATGCTTGGGTTGGATGTTCCTTGCTGCCATTACCACCGTTGATGATTGGTACCGGTGAGAACTTGGCTGCGGTATCGGCACTGCTCTCATCTGGGTGTCTGAGAACAATTGCGTCTCCATAGCATCCAAGGGTGCGGATGGTATCAGCCAAGGTCTCGCCCTTTTGTGTGCTTGAGTGCTGAGTAGCAATTGGCACAGTGCGACCACCCAATCTTTGCATTGCAGCATCGAAAGAGGCGGAGGTACGAGTAGATGGCTCGAAGAACATTGTGCACAGTACTCGTCCTTTGAGAATATTTAGCACACCTTCTCTCTGAACACCCAATCGCATCTCTTGTGCAACCGTGAAAAGAAGATGAAGATCTTGTCGATTGAACTGGTTGACTGAAAGAACATGGTGATTCTTGAATGGTGACTGCCCCAACAACTGCTGGAGGGAAGGAGAGATTGCTGGCTGTGGGTACAGTGCTGGCCCAATATCGTCAGACATGGAAGAAACTCGTGGTGCTTGGCTAGACGCGCCATCAAGGAATTTTGATCGATTGGCAGGGCGCATAGCTGGTGCACCAAGCATGGAATATCGTCTCGAAGAACTATCTGGTCGAGGGCCGAAAGGTGGTGACCCAACCAGGGACTTCAGGGGTGGAGATAGTGGTGTAGCGAGGTGAGATTCAATCAAATGGGAAGACATATCTTTGCCATCGGCTCCATTATGGGTTGGCTCACCATCAAGGCATGCGGTCTTGTCCTGGAAGATGACTCGCTGTACTGAGCCACGCATGACTTTGCCGACAAATGGAGACCAGACTGATGATGCAACGGCAGTGTACGGACGGTCGATTTCAATTTCGACCGAGGCACCGACTTGATCGTGGATTTCAAAAATTTCCTTGGGGTTGTCGTGTAGGCGAGCTTTGATATCATCCACGGTAAGTCTACCCTCAGCGACGGCAGAAAAGAGCAGAGGTAGAGTATCAGCAATTCCAACGGCGGCGTTTGGTTCTTTTCCCACTGCTTTGGCGATAGAGTATGGCAAGGTACCGACTGAGAAAACATCGATGATGCTCATGTTGTCCCAAAGTGCTTGTTGATCGGCTGGAGTTGGCAGGAATTTCGCTTCAGGGTAGTCCTTTTGGGAAAGGAAGAGAGCATAAACCGAGACATCACAAGTGACCTTCAATCCTTTTTCCTTGGAAAGAGCAATCATCTTGATATCGTCTTTGGTGGAAACACTGGTTACGTGAACCTTTCTGGTGTGCAGACTTGCAAGGAGAAGAATAGATGCAAGATCGGTCATTTTGGCATCGGTGACAATGGGTTTGAAATCAGGCCACGCCTCGAAGTGGGCGGTCACTGCAGCCACTTTGCTGATGTTATCTGCGAGATGGTTGAAAGGGATGAAGAGCGATCCGACTTCACCAGTGACTTGGCTGATTTGATCTGCGTTGGCGGATGTAGCAGCAACAGAGAAGTTGTAATCACAGTTTGCTCCATGCTTGCTGTTGTGCTGGGCAGTCTTCAAGGCAACTGCATCGGTAACAGAGCCTTCCAACCCGAGAGGCATGACACGGATCATAGTGAAACCAGCAGCGATGGATGTCTTTGTGACAGTCTGAAAGTCATGGCTATTTCTGGTTGCGATTCCGGGAACAAATGCAGCAATGTTGATCAAGCCTGGGAGGACAACAGTTCGATGACTTGTTTGAGCATCAATGCTGCTGATTTCGAGATCATAGTGTCTGGCAATGGCCTCGATGAGGATCTTTGCGTTCTTGACATTGGTCACCAATGGTGTTTGGTAGTCGACCGCCATTCTTCGAGTTTGGTATCCTTTACTCATGTAGTTTGCTGGTCTTCTGTAACGATTGCTGGAAGGAAGATTGATGTACAAATCGATCATGTTGTTTGCAAGATGCTGTGTAAGTGAGTACTCTGACTTCTGGTCATCCTCATCTGTGCCAAGAATTTCGAGATACTGAACTGGGACTTGATGCTCCTGGAGGAAATCGGCTGTACCAGCTGTGGCAAAGAGGCGGTATCCCATCTTTTGAAGTTTCAAAACAGATGGGAGCATTTCATTCTTATCCTTGTAGGATCCGATAGACAAGAGGATGTTGCGGTTTGGCAATTTGAATCCTGTTGAAATGAGCGCCTTGATGTAGGCTTCGTATTTGTCGCCACCGAAACAAGCAACCTCTCCAGTGGACGCCATTTCCACACCGAGAACTGGATCAGCACCCGACAAACGAGAGAAACTAAATTGTGGTACTTTGACACCGACACAGTTATCAGGGAGTTGAGTTGGAGGGTATTCAATGAAAGGAACGCCCATAATAGCTTTGGTGGCCATTTCAATCAAGTCAACACCCATGACTTTTGAGACGAATGGGAATGATCGTGATGCTCTAACGTTACATTCGATGACCTTGATGTCGTTATCTTTGGCAATGAATTGAATGTTGTAAGGACCAGTAACGTTCAAAGCTTCTCCAATTTTCCGCGTGGCTTCCTCAATTCTCTTGATTGTTGTGGCCTCAAGATCTTGTGGTGGCAAGATCAAAGTAGCGTCACCGGAGTGGACACCTGCATTTTCGACGTGCTCTGAAATGAAGTGACCAACCATCTTTCCGTCTTTGGCTACTGCATCCATCTCGATTTCTTTAGCGTTCTCAATGTATTTAGTAATGACGACCGGGTGCTCTCGAGAAACCTCGGCAGCTTGGGCAAGGTAGGCCTCAAGATCTGCTTCTGAGTAGACAGTGTTCATGGCAGCACCAGAAAGAACGTATGAGGGTCGAACCAACACAGGGTATGAAACTGCGTTACAGAAGTCCTTGGCCTCTTCGAAGCTAGTGAGTTCCTTCCATGTAGGTTGGTCAACGCCAATTCTATCCAACATACGAGAGAACTTGTATCTGTTCTCGGCGTTGTCAATCATTTCTGGGGAGGTTCCGAGAACCTTGACGTTGAGACGATGAAGTGGGAGCGCGATGTTATTTGGCGTCTGTCCACCCATTGCAATCAAAACACCACTGGAAGACTCGAGTTGGTAAATATCGAGGATGGTCTCGAGGTTGATATTCTCAAAGTACAGTCGGTCAGCCTCGTCATAATCGGTGCTCACGGTTTCCTGCAAACAATTAGCATACGTTTTTCTCGTTGAATCAGGAATCGGGAAGATTGGGTGAGGATAAAACCTGCTCCCGGCCACTAAGAATGGGAGTTCAAAAGGAGGAACAAAGAGAAAGGTTACATACCGGGTTGTAGTTGACCATGACAGTCTTGAACCCAGAAGCACGGAGAGTTCTAATGGCTCTAACAGAACACCAATCGAACTCTACAGAAGACCCAATACGGTACACCCCAGAACCAAGCACCATAACACCGTGGTCGTCAAAGAAAACATCGCTTTCTGAACCATTGTATGTCATATACAAATAGTTGGTAAACGCGGGAAATTCGGCGGCAACGGTATCAATTTGCTTAACAACTGGGATAATTCCAGCTTCCACCCGCATACGTCGGACAGCGAGCTCATTGGACCCCCAGAACTTGGCCAATTGACGATCACAGAAACCAAGCTGTTTGGCCTGTCGAAGGAGGTTGAGTCCGATATTGCTTGCGGTAAAGGTCGACATCGTCTTGCTAAAGTCACTGAGCCCCTTTAGTCTGTTCAAAAACCACTTATCGATCTTGGTCATTTCCCAGATCTTCTCTACAGAGTACCCGGAGTGCATAGCATTTGCAATTGCAAACAAACGTTGATCGGATGGCGTTTGGAGTTCATCATCGATTGACATGAGAGCCGGTGTCTCGTTGAAACCCAAGTTGTGGAAATCGATAGCACGAATGGCTTTCTGAATTGCTTCTTCAAATGTTCTGCCAATACTCATGACTTCTCCGACACTCTTCATCGAGGAACCCAATTGAGTAGAAACACGGTTGAATTTCTTGAGATCCCATCTTGGCATCTTCACCACAACGTAATCCAGCGAAGGCTCGAAGCATGCGCAAGTGACTTTTGTGACAGAGTTGGAAATTTGGTTCAACGGGATGTTCAAACCCAATTTAGCTGCAATAAACGCCAAAGGATATCCGGTAGCCTTGGAGGCCAAAGCAGAGGATCGAGACAATCTAGCATTGACCTCAATAATGCAATACTCTCTGGAGAATGGGTTCAGAGCATATTGAATGTTGCATTCTCCAACGACTCCTAGATGGCGAATGACATTGACGGCTGTGGTTCGGAGCATATTGTAATCTTCATCGGAAAGTGTTTGCGAAGGAGCAACAACGATGGAATCTCCAGTGTGGATTCCCAGAGGGTCAAAGTTCTCCATATTACAGACTGTAATGCAATTGTCTTGGGCATCTCGGACAACTTCGTATTCGATCTCTTTCCACCCCTTCATACTTCGCTCAATCAAGACTTGAGGACTGGCGGCAAATGCCTTGTTACAAAGTTCCATTAATTCTGCCTCATTATCGGCGAATCCACTTCCTAGTCCACCAAGAGCATAGGCAGCACGAACAATGACAGGAAATCCGATGTCCTTGACGACACGCATGGCCTCTTCGACAGTGCTGGCGGATGCAGATTTTGCGCATTTCTCGCCAATAGATTCCATACTACGTGCAAAAAGCTCTCTGTCCTCAGTAGTGATGATTGTGTCGATGGGTGTTCCAAGCACCTTGACACCGAGCTCTTCAAACTCATCCTTGAGTTGGATACCAACCTGGAGAGCAGTTTGGCCACCGAATGTGACGTAAATGCTGTCTGGTCGCTCTCTAATAATGACTTTGCGTACAAATTCAGCAGTGACAGGAAGGAAGTAAACCTTGTCTGCCAATCCCTTTGATGTTTGAATGGTCGCAATGTTAGGGTTGATCAGGACAGTATAAATGCCTTCTTCTTTGAGAGCCTTGATGGCTTGACTTCCGGAGTAATCGAATTCTCCTGCTTGACCAATGGAAAGGCCACCGGACCCAAGAACAAGAACTTTCTTCACATCTACTCTAGGTCTGAGTCTCTCATTCTCGAGTTTGTCGCCTCCAGGGAAATGGACTGGGCGGGAGAGGAAACTTTTATCAGCAGCAGAGCCAACAATTGTATTGATGAATACATCAAACAAAAACTCGGTGTCTCGTGGACCCGGGGTACTTTCTGGATGGAATTGTACACTGAAGTATGGCTTGGTGTTATGCCTTATACCCTCGTTACTGCCATCGTTTGCGTTGACGAAAAGTTCAATCCAGTCAGATGATAGACTTGCGGTATCGACTGCGAAACCGTGGTTTTGGGAAGTGATATGACATTTTCCAGTCAACATGTTGGTACACGGGATGTTGTGCCCACGGTTTCCAAACTTCATCTTGGAGGTAGTTGCACCAGATGCTCTAGCAAGCAATTGGTGTCCCAAGCAAATACCAAAAATTGGTGTGCGGTTCTCTGCCATTGCGGCTGAAAGATGCTTGACAGTCTTCTCCATCAATGCTGGGTCACCGGGTCCATTGGATATAAAAAGCCCATCGTAGTTCTTGCCTGCAAGAGCTGGAAAGTCATAGTCCCATGGGCAAACCATGACCTCCACTCCACGGCGCAAGAGACATCTCAATTGGTTATATTTCAGACCAACATCGAGACACAAAACACGTAATAGCCTACCAGATGGGTGCTTAAGAGCAGAGGATGGGTCGGGGGTGTATAATTTGGGTTTTCGTATCGATACTATGTCCGATGTCAGCCCTAAATCGTGGGCTGGCTACAAAGCAGAAACTCACCGTCTGCTACGAGGTTCTTCGCATTTGGGTTCAACCAATCTATGGTCTCGAAGGAGGATCTCCAGTCCTTTCCCGAGAGGATGGCAGAAGTGCCATTGGCATTTCCATTTCCATTGACATGGCCATTGGTCAAGCCCTCTTTCCGAACCATCATTCTTCCCAGCATGCTTCCCTCTTCCCGAATTCTCTTGGTCAACGCCCGGGTATCAACACCATATATTGCAGGAATCCCCTGCTCCTTCAGCCATGTTCCCAGGGACGATGTAGCGAGAAAGTGAGAAAAGTCTTCTCCCGAGTAGGACGCAGTGACGAGACCAGCGATGTGGATTTGGTTGGACTCGAAATGTGCTGGCAGATCCTTGAGAACATCATCCATTGTGTCCCGTGAGGGAACACCATAGTTTCCCACGAGAGGAAATGTGATGACGAGGATTTGGCCGCGGTAGGAGGGGTCTGTGATGGATTCTGGATATCCAACCATGCCCGTTTGGAAGACTAACTCTCCAGCAACGCTCTTCTTTGCGCCAAAGCTGTAACCTTGGTAGACGACGCCGTCTTGCAATTCGAGACTGATCAAGCCATCGTCATCGGTGCCATTGAGTATTTTGGCAGCCACTGGGGCGTAGACCTTCTCTGCCATCGTTCCTGGCATGGTGTTGTTGGGACCGAAAAACGAGTTTTCATCGACTAGGGGAAAATCAACCTCCAACAAGCAAAAAAGCGAGTTTTCCGGCAAGGAAGGAAGGAAGGACCGGCAGCCAGTATATGCGATACACAACAGCGTCGATTGGGTCGTTCAAGGTGGTGGTTCTGCTCGAGAGCAAGCTCGAGAGAGAGGGAAGGAAGAGAATTCAGGTCGGTGAAGCTGATCGAGAGAGGGCGCAACTCGAAAAAAATCAGCCGCGGAAGAACAGTTAATCCGGTCCAATCAGGCATGACGAGAATTTGAAAAGGAAGACGGGTCTCGGAATGGCCAATCAAACTGCAGTAGAAAAAGTCAGCCTCGCAGATCTGGTGCAACCTCGGCTGACGAGTCCAGAACAGGGAAGCGGGGTTCTCCGTTACCTTTGTGAATTAATCTTTTTCTTTTCACAGAAACAAATATGTCTCTCAGGGCCTGTTTGGCTCGTGCATATCTAGGATATGAGGTAATATATATATATATATATATATATGCACCAATTCTATATGTGCACTAGTGTTTGGCATACATATTTAAAAGTGAGACAAATCTCTCGTTTAACCTCGTATATCTTAGTGTATATATAAATAGGATATGCACCACCAAAAAAAGATTTAGACCTCTAGAGGTGTAAATCTTTAAAAGTTCATATATATCACCACCTAGTACACATATACACTAACATATGCACCACGAGCCAAACGATTACGCAGTATAATAAGAAACAATTGATAATATACACCAACTTATACGTGGTTACTGTTCAGGGTCCCTCGTCAGATATCTATGCATATGTTTAAATAATTTATACGAGCCAAACAGGCCCTTATCTTGGTAAAGGGTTATATTATTACTGCACTTTCTTGGCTTATCAAGTAGCTAGAATACTCCGCCTATTGCTCTAAACTTTCTAGTACGTAGGTCTGTTGTTTGAATAAACGAATAGAGAAAATTTTAGTTGACTTTTATATTCATATATATTTATAATTAATTATTCGCTATTCGTAGTATAATTGTTTATTCGTGGGTAAAGGCTACTATATATAGATCTAAAGATTTAAAACTAATTCAAGTTAAATAATAGTAGTTATGTAAACGATCGACTTTGGACGGTAGGCGCTGATTTACTAAGACAGAGAGCGTCGATTTACTAAGTCCCTTCTAGTACTATTCAAAATCTCCTAATACTTTAGAGCAAGTAATTATTCTAAACGAGAGTCAGATAGGGAGGTAGGTTTACTACTACTTTTTCAGATCTCGGTTAATACCCACTTCTCTTTTCTTTGCTTTTTGAGCGAGAGGAGAAGCGGCAACAATTAGATACATCACATCCTCTTGCTATTCGACCATAAAAGGTATTTACTTAGAGAAAATATATAGGTCAATATTTGAGCTCTTTTCAATACTTTGGCTTAGAAATCTGGAACACCGGGCAAGGGAGGAGACAGGTACATATACTGTTCATCGCGAGCCAAGGTTCATTTCACTCAATCAATTTATTGCATTGTTGTCTCTGAAGAAACGCCTCGAGAAGCTTTACTAGAATGTTCTCGTATATTTTCAGACGATCATTTATGTCCGCTATTCAATTCTCGTTGTAGTTAGTAAATGCAGCGCTCTCGATGGATAGTTATTCAATGGTTTTGGATGATATATCCATGGATAATAAATTGTTTTATATCATTTTGAACTATCCATTGAAATCCAACCCATTAGGTATGACTTTTATATAACTGCTGAAGATATATATACTAAAAGGATAAATGAAATCCAAATCAAAAGTGTACATTTAGGGTATAATATGTATAAGAAGTGCATATGCTTGTAAAATAAGTACAAAGTATATTTTGCGTTCAAAGTGGGTTGGCCCACCTTAACCCCTTTTTTGCCCACTTCCCCGCCACCTATATGAGTCCTAGCCATTTAAATATAAACCATTGAATATCCTAAAACCACTGGTTGTAACGACAGCTAATTGGATTCCATAAGTTAGTTAAGTGGATTGGATTGGTTATACCAAAAAGTTACTGGATAACTATCCATCGAGAGCTCTGGGTAAGTGGTTTTCTAATTCAACTAACCCCCTGCTTCCCAATAATATGTACAAGAAGACTCGCAAGTGGCGACTGCAACACCCAAAATCCGAGACCAGCTCAAAGGAACCAATTCTCATCCACAATCCCATCCAACGAATTCCCTAAAAGCCGACATAATGAACACTCACCCCCTTATCTCCACTCCTCAAATGTCCCTCATCAGTCTCTCTCAAAGGCCAACTCTCATCCACATGAACCTCCGCAATCGCATCTCTCAAATCCTCAAAAGTCCTAACCTTATCCCCAACGCCATCCCCATTCACAACCTCCCAACAATCCAAAAACACCCAACCCACCCTCTCAAACCTCCTCCTGACCGGCCCGTTCAAACCCACAAACCTAATCTCGACCTCCTGTCCCCCAGCCCTAACCTCATCCTTCAGCTCATGAAACATCTCCATCGCACTAGCATCCACAAAATCCACCCTCGAGAAATCCACCACAAGAACCCTCAAGTAAAGAATCTCAATAAGACCCTTCAAACTCCCCTCATCAACCTTCGCATCCGACCACCCCCGTTCCTTATTCGACTCCCCAATCGTAAAACCTTCTCTCACCGCCCCCAAAACATCGCTCTTGATCCTCGTAGCATTGAGAAAGAAAACCCCCGAATCAAGAGAAACAATACAAGTCCCAACCTCCAAATTCGTCGCCCCCCTCCCCCCATTCGAACCATGATATTTCGTCTCCAGATCCTGCATTTTGACAACCCTCGCCCTCGCGAAAACAGCTCTGACAAGCGAATAGAAAACCATAACTGCAACCCCAAATCCAATTCCCAGCTCGGCACTCAAGAAAAGAGTAATAAGCGCCGTCCCCAAACCAGCAACAAAATCCACAAAACTTGCTCTCCAGAACCCGGTGAATTCCTTGTAACTAGGCACAATCTTGATAACAGCAACAATAATAACGGCCGCCAAACTCGCCTTCGGAATCCAAAATAAGGTACCAGTAAGTGCGAAGAGACCAGCAAGTACAACACCAGTGGTAAATACGCCACCCAACGGACTCTTGACCCCAGATTCAGAATTGACAGATGATCTCGAAATCGCACCACCAACGCCCATCCCGCCAAAAATCCCATTGAAGAAATTCGTAACTCCCAGGAATGTAAGTTCCTGACTATTATCCACTTGGTAGCTATTTCTCCGTCCGAAACTAGTACAAATGGCAATATGTTCCAGTGAAGCCGCAATGAAAATCGGAAAACTCTTTGGAAGAATGACCTTGACATTCTCAAAAGTCGGAAACCTTGGTGTTTGTAACCCCGAAGGAATCGTGCCCGTCAAAGCCCAAAGAGGTTTTTTCGGAATATTTTTATTGAGACCAAAGCTCAATCCCGTGAAGAGAGCGAGAACAATAGCATTTCGACTCGCACAAGTCACCCAGACGACGGTAGATTTCTTGCCCCATTTCTGTCCCATAAATTGTAGAATTAGGAGGAGGGCGACGCCTGAAAATCCGATAGTGACGGTGAGAGGTTTAGCTTTGGGAATGTTTTTGAGAATAAAGATGATTTGATCGATCCAGGCAGGTGGTGCCCCCGTTTCGCCTAAAATCGCTGGGACTTGTCCGGTGAGAATTATGATTGCGGCGCCGGTGATGAAACCTGTCAAGACAGGATGAGAGACAAAATTGAGTAGCCATCCGAGTTTGAGGAGTCCGGTGACGAGACATATAAGCCCAATCGAGAAAGATATCGTCGCAGCTACCGTGGCAGGACTGATTTGCCCTGAAAGTTCAACAACCAACTGGCCAGTGAGAAGACCAATAATTGAAGTCGGTCCTGTGTTAACATCTACATCGAAGTTAGCTTTCCCCCATCCAAGTATAAGAGTGCATTTATCATACCTTTCGTAGTCCCCATCAAAGCATATATCACCCCCGGCAACCAACTCGCCAAAAGTCCATCTTGCAACGGAATCTGAGCCAACGCCGCATACGCAAGAGCCTGCGGAATCAACAGAAGACCAACTGTGATTCCCGCCACGACATCTGGGAATATCCATTTGGGAGAGTAATTCGGTAACCATCGAATGATAGGGAATTTATCGATGATGTAGCCGCCTGTCGCATGGGGGAGAGCTTTGGCGCCTTGAACAAAACCCCGACGGGCACGGGTGAAGTTTTCGTCATTCCGGAAATCGTCGCGGGATTTGGTCCATTGCTGGCCGATTTTCTCCATCGAGGGAATCGTGGAAGGAATTGGGAGGAAGATAAAAAATACCCAATAAGAGAGGTAAGTTGTAGATTTAGAGCTCCGAGAGAGAGGATGGATGATTCCTGCTTACTCGAGTACATTCCGAATAGGAAATTGGTCTCTTATTAACTTTGTCTTGTGGAGCTAGTATGTCGGGAGCCACGCTGGTCGAGCCGACGTATGAGGGCATCCGATGTTTGAAACAATCCCAAGATGGACCGAATGAAAGTATACGCCCGGTAACCTACTGTACGTGTTCAACAAAGGTGGAACTATCACACCAGCCGATGAGTGGACGACCAGGAATGCAAAGTGTAGTAGCCCATGGACAACGATGAGTTCGATGATACTAAATATCTCAATCCAAGATATTTCTAAACACACTAGAATCGAACGTAGCCCCAAGCTCGTCCCCTATGTAAGGGATACACTCGTGTGGACATCCTATTCTCGTAAACAAAAACAGCTGCCTCGTTAAGATAGAATGGTCTCATGTCAATTTATGGCTTGAATTGTAATTCAGACATCAAGCAACGGTACTGTTGACGTTCATAGGTCTGAAATGTACACATGTTTTCAGCCTCTGATAACGGACTTAACCCGTTCGACGGGCCCACTCCACCTCTTTTGAGAACTAGCGCAAATCCGTAGATCCATTTATAGAAACATGATGTTCATACAAATATCAGTCTATAAGAGTCCGGGATGACCCATCAAGACTGCAAACAACAAGGAGATGCTCAAGAAACAACCACACAGGGTGGTTTGGCCAAGTGTTCTCCAATAGCGAATCAAAATTTAACCGAGGGAGAAAGAATTCGTCAGATCCCCGGATCATCACTTCCTCAGCGCCCAGATGGTGCAAGAGGGAAGAAGCCAGAATATAAAACAATACCAGGCTTCCAAACCCGGCAGTTTCCTTCATCGAATGAGGTTGGAGTTTTGTTGCACAGACATCGAGGTATCGCCGCTTCTGTGGAGTGAAACATGCTCTATACCGGGCCATCGCGGCTCCGCGCATTAATCAACTAAAACTTTGATATGAACACCACTTCCGATGTACTCGGTCGGGTATCGGTTTTGTCACAGTTGCAAGCGAGGAACACCAAAATTTAGGTGGGAAAAAGTGCTTCTCGTAGGAACTACAATTACTGCCTGTTAGTAGTAAAAGAATTTGACCCCGCTTGCAGAAGTATAGAAAGATCAAAGCCTTTCTTATAAAGTAATTTTCGACGAGTTTGAGTTTCTAGCTTAGTTCTTTTTTTTTCTTTCTGAAAAGGGTAAAATATCGTAGTTTTGGTGAGGCGGAAGCACGGCCCACCCTGGTATGACAAATGCAAAGAGCCGCAGATCAGTGTTCCTGATACAAGCATCCAGAGCCTTGTATGAAGCTAGCCTTGTGAGGCTTACGGAGTAGACACTCTAATAGCCCGAGGTAGAAGTCGGCAGTTGAGAGTTGAGAATAGACACTGATATGTGACTCTACGCCAACCACCACGCCAGAAGTGCTGATGAAGAGATCTTCATAAACTATACTATAAATTGTATTAATGAAGCTCCATACTTCTCACAAGAGGCGGTAGTTTAGTAAACGTATTATGAATAAGATACTCTTCAAGAAGGGGAAATGGCGACAATTTCTAAATTTTGAGATAAAGAGAGTAGACAATTCGGCGGACAGGCAGGGGTAAGGTGATGAATGAAGGTTCTAGCATCATACACAAATTACGTTTTCCGGGTGTTAGGGTATACTTCGTCCCAGGCGAAATAAACGTTAAACAAGGGGAGCATAATACATCGGAGATGTGGCAATTGCCCTATTCGGATAACCTTTGTTACGCCTAAGACGAAGTACTTCGTAGAATAGGTACAAAAAGGGCTGGCGGCCCTCAATCCATCTCTCGGAGAGGAACCTGGTTTTCAAGGGCTTCTTTTCACTCTCAAAAGCCTCTGACAAAGAGGGTTCGCGCTGAGAAAAGTAGCAGAAGCATTCTGATCAAGTTTCGCTCGCGATTCTGCGACTATAGCCAACATCATAATTTCTCTAGGTGCCAGGAATAGACTGGCGCTAAGACTCTAATATTTTTCCCGCCTTCACTTCGGGACAAGATAGAATAGTACTATCCCCTCCCCTGAATAAAATGTAGAGTGTATAGACATTTAGTATAGCACAGCGGCCGTGCGCTTTAGAGAGAGAGATAGTATACGAAAAAACGAACTCTCTTTCCAGCTTACCTTTAGCATAATCTCAGAGCTATTTCGATACTAACCTCCTCGTATATTAGATGCTCCGCCGATTCTATTATATTCTATATTATTATAACTACTATAATAAAACTATAATAATAAATCTAAAAGTTATAAGTAATAAATCTAATATTAATTAGTATTTTTGAAATTAAGTAGAAGTTATTTTAATTATTTTTCCTATTATTAAAACTTCTTAAAATAAAAGTATTCTTATAAGTACGAGTTTATACTATAATTAGCGAATTATCGTATATATAAAAGAAGCTAATAACTAGGTATAGTAGATAAGTTACTATATTATTAAGAATAATATATTACTTTTTAAAGTAATATCTTAATATAATTACTATTAAACTATTAAAGATAAATAAGTCTAATCTTTATTTTCTATAAATAGAAGTTTAAAGCTAATAAGCTATATAAGAAATATAATAAGTAGTTTAGACGTAATAAGAATAATAATATAATAGTACGAGTTATATACTACTATTAAAGAGATATATATAAGTATATATATTAGAATAATATATATAATTACTAGACTTAATATTAAGAAAAGAAACAAATTAGCTTTTATAAAATAGTAAGAGATATAGTAGATATATATAAGAGTTTAGATAATACTAAAAAGTTTTAGAACTAAATCTATTCTAAACTAGTTAATTATAATATCTAAAGTCTAATTATTAAGTAATCTTAGTAATTATAAATAATTACTAAGTTATAATCGTCGGATCTACTAACTTACTTATCTACTAACTACTCTTTTATCTATAGAAGAGTTAGTATTAGTATAATCTATAGTTGTAAAAGCTATATAAAAAGAGTTATATTATCGTTTATATATACTAAGTAAAGCTAGCTACGATATCTACTTAAATAGTTCTTAAGTAAGAAAGACACGTATAACTATATACGCTAATCTAAGTAGCTATTTACTCTTTAATTTATACTAATAGTTAGTCTTTTTAATTAGTTATATTAGATAAATAGATAATACGCTTCTAGAATATTAAACTCGTTTTAAAGCTATTTATAAGTTATAGAACTTAGGAAATAAGATAAAGTATAGCTAATTTCTAAGTATTATAATAGCTAGCTAAGCTACTAGTCGAGCTTTAGACTTTTATATTATCTAATTATTATTATCTTAGTTTTAGTTATAGACTTTTATATACTAAGCTCTTATATATATACTCTATCTCTCTCTATTTTATAAAAAGCTAATTAGCTCGAGCTTAAAAGACTTAAATAATAAAACATAATAAATAGATATAGCTATTATATAATAGTCTAGAGACTTAGACCTCTAGCTAAGCTATCTAGTTAGTAGTTTATAAGCTTAGTTAGCTCTCTATTTAGTTTTATATACTATAATATAGTATACTCTATATATTCTTTATAGCTACTACTCTTTATAAAACTCTTTATAATAAAGTTATAAAGATAGGCTAAACCTAGCTTCTTATTAGTATATCTACTTTTACTTAAATTAACGAGTTTAGCGCTAGATTACTTCTTATTTAACTAATTATAAAAGTAATAAAACTACTAGAAGTACTAATACTCTTAACAAAAGTAACTTAGTAGTAGTCTTTAAAGCTATCTAAGTATTATTAAGAAGTATTAGCTAGTATATAAACTCTTTTATCTTTAGAGACTTCTATATAAAAGCTAGTTTTATTAAAGTTCTAAATCTCTTTTAAGATTATATTATATTTTTACTTAAGAGCTTTATAATCTTTAAAGAACTTCTTACTATTAGAGATACTTTAAGCTAACTTCTTTTAAATATTAAAAGACTTTTAAATTAAGTATTTATATAATAACACGAAATAAACTACTATCGAATAAGTATATAGAAGTGTATTTAGTAGAATAACGTATGTAAATACTAGGTACTAATATAAAAGAAAAGGCTAAACTAGCCTTTTCTAACTATAGAAGAGTAGACAGCTATATATAAGAGGTTTAGCTAATATAAAAAGAGATTTAGATAATATAAAAGAGTCTAAAAGCTATCTAAAAGCTAAACCTAAAACCTTTCTAAATTAAATAATATAAAATAATAACTACTAAAACCTTATATATATAGCATATACTATATAATCCTAGCTATATAGAATAGTAGACTATTATATCTCTCTCTCTTAAAAAAGACTCGTTCTAAGTCTTAGTATTATTAGAGTTAAATCAGAATACTAAGTATTATTATTTTAGTTAAAAGTAGTTAAGTAAGAGTTAGTTTAAGTTCTAATTATTACTAACCTAGTTTATAGAGTATATACTTATAAAAGAGACTTTATTCTAGTTATTCTAGTATTAAAAGTAAATATCTATATTTACTAAAAAAGTATAAGTCTAAGCTATGTTATAGATTAGAAAGAGTTTAAAAAGAAGTTAGAAGCGAATATTAAGAGGTAATATTATAGGTGATAATAATATCTTAGCTAAGAGTTTACTTTAAAAGTATACTAATTTATATTTAATTCGAATTTAAAAAATAAAACATCTAGGTTTAGCTAGAAGTTTAAAAGAAAGTAAGACTCTTATTAGAGTTAGTAGAGTTTTAGCTAGTTAAAGAAGTTATTACTAAATATTATTAAAGCTTTACTATCTAAAGCTTAGAATAAGGTATAATATTTATTAGTACTATTATATAAACTATATTTCTTTAAGTCTAATAAGCCGCCTTATTCTCTTTAGCGATTTAGGTCTAAACTAGAGTATTATAAGAACTTATTTATCTTTATCTAATTCTACTTTAGAAGTAGTACTAATAGAAGATCTACTATTAGATTATAAGAAGTTTAGACTAGATAGAGAGGTATTCTTTTAAACTAAATTACTAACTTCTTCTAACTTAGTATTTTAGTATTACTTCTTATTTATAGCTAAAAAATTAGATACTATTTTAATAAAGTTATATTTCTACTATCTCTTTCTTATAGTAGCTAAGTCTTAGAGCTATAGTATAATCTTCTCTTATATATAAAAGAACCTTTCTGATTCTTATATCTCTCTAAGTATAGCTATACTTAAAAAACGACTCTTAAAATTAGTAAAAGTTTCTTTAGTTTTATCTTATTCTATTTATAAGAATCTAAAAGCATTCTAAGTATTCTCTTTCTTATAGCTAGTTAAAAAGTATATATCTAAAAGAGTAATTATATCTTCTTACTCTTTAAAAGTATTTTAAACTAAGTCTAACTCGTATCTAGACTCTAGATAGTTCTTAATAAGACTAGTTATTATATCTTAAATAAGAGCTTTTTAGATTAGAAAGGTAGAATAATAGTTAGTATTTATATAGAGTCTATTATATACTAATATCTTCTATTATTAGTATATAAGTAAATTACTATTATTTAAAAGTTTAATCTTTTTAGTTATCTTACTTTTATATTAAGGTTAAAGAGTATTTATAACCTTTTTAGAACTAAGTTAGAAGGTCTATTAGAAGATATTAGAGATAGTAGCGTCTCTTAGCTAAAAAGAGGTCTAAACTAGAGCTTAGAAGTAAAGGTTAATTCGAATAAGAGTTTAAAAGAGAGTTAGATTAAGAAGAGTTAAAAGTAGTAATTTATTAATTTTAAACTATAAGCTTACTTATTCTCTTTTCTAGCTTAGCTAGCTAATCTTTTATCTTTTATTCTTCTACTTCTAAAGTTTATATAACTCTCTATATCTCTTCTAAATTTAAAAAATCTTACTTATCTTTATTATTTCTTTAAGATCTTTTATTCTTTATTATATAGATATGATTTAGAAAGTGTTTAGAGAGTTATCTTTTAAAAAAAGAGATATCTCTAGAAGAGGATTATTACTTAACGCTATTAAGTAGAACTAGGTTTAATATTTTAATAATATTAGTAGAGAGAGAAAAAGAGGTAGATTTAAAAGCTCTTTTATAATAACTAACTTTCTAAACCTTATATAATAGTCTCTATATAGAGAGAGTTATTAGAAACCTTAGAGATACTTAGTATATTCTATTCTCTTTAATATATTAAGAATATAATTAAACTAGCTATCTAATAGATATAAAACTCTAATATTACTAGCTATTTATAAGGTCTCTAGAATCGTAGCTATTTAAGGATATTATTATTCTAGTCTAAATCTAAGCTAAATTAAATTCGAAATAAAAGTAATAATATACTTAAATAAGATCTTATAATAGGCTATCTCTAGTAAAGTTAAGTTTAGTCTTTTTATATAATAATACGAAATATATACTATAATAGTATACTATTATCCTAGATAGCTAGGTGTATCTGCTATATATAAGGTTTTAGTAGTTATTATCTTATATTATCTATTTTAGGAAGATTACGTAGGTTTGAGCTTTTATATTAGCCGAGGTTATTTAGTTTTAAACCTCTTTTTATACTATCTAAACCTCTTATATATAGTAGCCTACTCCTAGAGTTAGAGAGAGATAGTTTTTCCTTTTCTTCTATATTAGAGCCTAGTATCTACGTATATTATTCTGCTAAACGCACTTCTATATACCTCTTTTATAGTAGTATATATTTCGTACTATTATATAAAAAGGAAAAACTCGACTTCGCTAGTAATAGCCTTTATAATATCTCTTTCGAGCTTATCGTCGCTCTTTATTTCGATTTCGATTTAGCCTAGAATCGGACTATAATAATATATTCTTAAATAGCTAGGTAATTAGAGACTACTTAGATAGCTAGTAATATTAGAGTTTAGTATCGGTTTTAAATAGCTAATAAAAATCGTATTTTATATATTAAGAAAGCAGGAATATACTAAGTATTTCAGAGGCTTCTAATAACTCTCTAAGTATAAGAACTACTATATATAGATTTAGTAAATAAGTCGACATACTATAGTTATTACAAAGGCTTCTAAATCTACTCTTACTCTCTCTTCTCTCTAATTCGATATTATGTCGATAGTTCTACTAAATAGCGTCGAGTAATAAACACCTTCTAGAGCTATCTCTCTTACTAAAAGATACTCTTCTAAAAGCCGCCTAAATTGTATCTATATACTAAGATCGAGAAGATTCTAATAGAATAAAGATAAGTAGAACTTCTTAAATATAGACTAGATATAGTCGGTTATATAAGCTTTAGAAGTAGAAAATCAAGAAATAAAGGATTAGTTAGCTAAGTTAGAAAAGAGAGTAAGTAAACTTATAAGTTAATAAATCGCTTTATCTCTAAACTCTCTCTAATCTAACTCTCTTTTAAATCTTCGATTAAACCCTCTTCTACTTCTAAACTCGAATTTATACCTCTTTTAACTATAAGCAGCTACTTCTAATGCCTTCTAATATTCCACTCTTACTTAATATAGTACTAAAGCCTCTTTGAATACTCTCTAATCTTAATAAAAAAGCAAGATAACTAAAAAGATTAAACCTTTAGATAATAGCATTTTACTTATATACTAATAATAGAAGATATTAGTACGAGATAGACTCTATATAAATACTAACTACTATAGTTCACCTCTAATATATAAAGCTCTTATTTAGAGTACGATAACTAGACTCGCTAGAAACTACCTAAAGCCTAGATATAAGTTAGACTTAGTTTAGAATACTTTTAAAGATTAAGAAGACATAATTACTCTTTTAGATATCTACTTTTTAACTAGTTACGAAATAGAGAATACTTAGAATACTTTTATAGTCTTATAAATAGAAGGAGAAGATAACGCTAAAGAAACTTTTACTAATTTTAAGAGTCGCTTTTCAAGTATAGCTATACTTAGAGATATACTAGAATTGGAATAGTTCTTTTAAATATAGAATAAGATTACGTCACGGCTCTAAAACTTAGCTACTTTAAGAAAGAGATAATAGAACTATAACTTTATTAAAATAGTAGCTAATCTTTTAGCTTTAGATAAAGAGATATACTAAAACGCTAAGTTATATACTTTAGTCTAAAATAATCTCTCTCTAAACTCCTTATAATCTAATAGCGAATCTACTACTTCTAAAGTAGAATTAGAATCAGAAGATAATAAATAAGTCTTTAAATACTCTAATTTAGACTTAAATCGTAAAAGAGAATAAGGTAATATAATAGCTTCGGTATTAAGTTCATTTAACTAGCTAAAACTACTTCTTTTATTATCTTAAACTTAGATAATAATTTCAACTTTAATAACTTAGTAATAACTTCGCTTTTAGCTAGCTAAAACCTCACCGACTCTAGTATAGAGTCTTATATTCTTTACTTCCTTTTTACTTCTAGCTAGGCTAGAAGTTCTTTTTTTTATTCGAACTCGAATTAGATATAAGTTAGTATACTCTTAAAGTAAGCTCTTAACTAAGTTATTACTATTACCTATAACTTATCTCTTAATATTCGCCTCTAACTTTACTTTAAACTTTTTCTACTTTAAACTTTTTCTAACCTCCTAGATAGATTAGACTATACTCTTTAAGCGAACGCTTACTTTAATATTAAAGAATTAGAAACGAAGTCTCTCTTTTATAAGTATCTACAAATTAGTTCAGTTCTAATTTAGACTTAAAATCGATATCTCGTCTCACTTATAATAAAATATAATTAATCTTCAAACTAGGTTAGCTACGATTCAAACTCTAACCTTCTCGCTTATAATAAAGTTAATAAATATAATAAATACTTTAATCTTAATAATAATACTATCGTATCTCGATTTAGCTCTAAATAATAAGAGATAGAAGACTTAAAACAAGTCTTTTTTAAGAAAGAGAGATATAATAGTATACTATTATCCTAGATAGCTAAGAGTACCTACTATATATAAGGTTTTAGTAGTTATTATCTTATATTATCTATTTTAGAAAGGTTATATAGGTTTAAGCTTTTATATTAGCTAAGGTTATTCAGTTTTAGACCTCTTTTTATACTATCCGAATCTCTTATATATAGTAGCCTACTCCTAGAGTTAGAGAGAGATAGTTTTTCCTTTTCTTCTATATTAAAGTCTAGTATCTACGTATATTATTCTGCCGAGCGCACTTCTATATATCTCTTTTATAGTAGTATATATTTCGTGCCGTTATATATACTACTATTAAAGTAGTATATAGAAGTATATTTAGTAGAATAATATATATAAAAACTAGGTACTAATATAGAAGAAAAGATTAAGCTAGCCTTTTCTAATTATAAGAGAGTAGATAGCTATATATAAGAGGTTTAGATAATATAAAAAAGAGTTTAGATAATATAAAGAGATCTAAAAGCTATTTAAAAGCTAAATCTAAAACCTTTCTAAATTAGATAATATAAAATAATAACTACTAAAACCTTATATATACTATATATACTATATAATCTCGGCTATATAGAATAGTAGACTATTATAATTTAATAGAAGATAAGTAATTAAGAAACTAATCTTACTAGCTCTAAGATAGTAGATTAAATAAAAGAGGTCTTATTATATAAGAAGAGCTATAATAGCTCTTATAACTATCTTCTTATCTACTAGGAAACTATTAGTATATTATATGATAATATATCTTTAAATAGCTATTATAAGTATAAGATTAAGAGAAATAGTATTATAGATATTTTAAAGTATAGAGTAGAGAATTAGATATTTATTATTATAAAGAAGAAACTATCTACTATATATAAGAGAAAGTATAAGTACTCTATAAGAGTAAGCTAACTCTAATTAGATAGTTATTATAAGAGTGAATATCTAATATAATAATAATAGCTTTATATTCTAAGATATTTTGAAGTATAGTATTAGTTCTAAAATTAGTAGAAAATAGTAGAATTCTACTTATAATACTAGACTTCTTAAGCTTTAAACTTAAAGTAAAAGGTAACTTATATAGTACTCTTTTAGTAATAGTCTCTTTAGTAGTATAGAGCTTTTTTTATAGTCTCTAGATTAGAAATATTAACTCTTCTCTTTTTAGAAAGAAGTTAAAGTTTATTATATTTCTAAGTATTTAGCTCTAAGAGATATAATAGTAAGAGTAAGCTTAAGAGTAAGAACTTAGTAAGTCTAAGACATAGTAAAGATATAGTAGATTATAGAAAGAATATATAGATAAAGAGCTATAAAATACTAAAGTTTTTAAATAAAAAGCTTAAAAATTAACTAAGTTATTACTAGTAGTATAGAGAGAGATTCTTAAAGTTTATAATACTTCTAAAATATCTTAAACTAGCGTCTAGTTTTAGCTCTAGATTCACTTTAATCTAGTATAACTAATTAAAAGCGCGACTAATTAAAAAGACCGACTCTTCTATAGATAAGTTAGTAGATCCGACGATTAATATTTTACGACTTCTCTAGTTTCTTTAGAGATAGCTTTTTAAGAGAGATACTAACGAATAAAGAAAAGAACACCAGTTCTATCTAATAGTAATACTCTATAGAAAGAATATAAGAAAGAAGACTTTATTTTTATTTATTTATTTTATATTTATCTAGTCTTATTAGCTTCTAGAGAGGCGCTATATAGACGTACTTATTTATAGAGTTTTATCTAAAAGTAGTTTATATATATCTTAGAATATCTATTACTAGACCTACTAAATATATATCTATATACCTAGCTTTCTTTCTAGTAATAGCTTAGTATCTCTTTCTATTTCTTCTATTTTAATTTAATATTTTTAATATTTTAGTTATTCTAATAAATAACTAATTTTACTTATTATAATAGCTCTTATAAGAGTTTAGTTAGCTCTTCTCTATATAGAACTAATAATAATCGTCTTCTAGTATACTATCTTATATAGAACTATTCTCTAATATATCTCTAATCTAAGTCTTCTAATTCTATCTTCTATTCTCTCTACTCTATAGTTCTATATCTTCTAAGAGGCATTTCTACTAATTTATCTAAGAGCTATTAAACACGCTTTAAATATCTACTTATAACGATTATAAATAGTAGAGAATCTATTCTCTAGCTATAAAGACCTCTCTACGTTTATACTTCTATTTATACTATCTAAGCTTTTTCTAATTACGCTATTACTATTATTAGAGGTTTTTTACCTCTTCTAGTAATTCTCTTAACTTAAATATAATATATATCGACTATATAAAATAACTATTATAGATATTACCTCTAATCTTAGATTAGTAGATAGCTCTTATCTTCTTAGAGTTATATATAATTCTATAATATATCTAGAGTAGAAGTTCTCTAGTATTAGTAAAAATATAGAATCGACTTTAAGAGCTTTCTTAATTAGTTTATTTTAGTAGTCTATAAATACTACTACTAAGTAAATAAGCTATATAAGTCTTTTTTAATAATCTCTAGTATATTACTATATATAACGTAGCTTCTTTATAGTAGATTAAGAGGTCTAAAAACACTAATAGTTCTAAAAAGAAGTACTCGGTCTAGTATTTTCTAAGCGTTCTTAGCTAATTTTTAGCTTAGTTTCTTACTTAAACATAATACTCTTTTTTACTTCTATTATATATATATTATATAAAATTAAGTATTATTATATAAAAAGTAATAGAAACTAAGGTCTTTAATACTACTCTCTAAAATAGATATATAATCTAGGTTATCTCGTATCTAAAAGAGTAACTCTTGCTTATTAGTATTCTATCTACTTCTACTAATAATAATAGTACGCTACTAAACTAGGATCTTACGTTAAGAAGTCTTTCGTTTAAAAGCCTAGCGATCTTTAGATCTTTAGTATTTCTTTACTATTTTATATTATAGTTATTAATTAATTATAAGAATAAAAGTAGATATATAAGTAGTTTTTGCTTAGTTTTAGTACTAAAAGCGTACTAAAAAGTGGTAACGAGCTAAGAGACGTTTAGAAAATACTACGCCTAGTATTATTATATCGCTTTTTTAACTTAAACTTAGCTCTATAAACAGTCCTAGGGACAAGATAGGACTACTAGAGGTTCGTAGAATACACCGCGTATAGGTGTTAAGTCTTCGTATCCCGAAGAAGACTATCTACTTCTGAATCGGCAAGATGTATGCCGATTGTAGAAGTTTGGCTACGGAGAACAGAAAATGTAAGTAACCAATCGTATAAAAACAACAAGCTTGAGAAGAATTATCAATGAAATTGCAGATCATGACTACATCTTTGCTCCGAATGAACACTAACTCATTAATGTCCCTAGAGCCAAGAGAGCTAGTGACGAAGAAGAGTGGCGATTTAATCAAAGCACTTTTCCAAATTGGCACTCAACTTGCACATGTTCATCACGTTCATCAACACCCGAGCTCCTAAGCATTCTTATCGTTTGAATTCTGTTGCCATCCCCGATGTAATGAGGCGGCCATGGGGAATATTCTCGGCAACGAGCACCAGCCTCTACTCGAGTATATGTCGGACGAGTAGAAACACTAAGAAAGCTTCTAACGCCAAAGATGAATCCGATCGTTCCATATCCGCGGGAGGAAAGCCGCCTACCATCAGAATGGCTCCTCATTGCTCGGTCAACCTTTTCTAATATGACGTGCATTCGAGAATTGCGGAATATGCGGGTTCTTCACACATACTACTAAGAATGTTGTCAACACTCAAAGGAGTGAGAACGAGTCGACGAGAGTGGTGCAGGTTTGCATAGTCTCCGGCCAGTGATTATTATGAAGGAATTGGCAATAAGATTCATAGGTGTAAAAGGGGAAGTTTTACTGCCCAATGGATCCAGGTGAACTGAACTGTCTCTCTCGAATCTCGAGGTCGGTCCTCGGTCCTTTCCTCACTTTTTCCTCACTTGAGACTGACTAAGCACTACGAGGTGACGAGCTGCTTGCCTATGCGGTACGATGTTGAGAATTATCAAATCCCGTGACCTAAGAGTCTGTTTAGCTCGTATATATTAGTCCTTTTTAAATATATAGACTACTAGAGAATATATAATATATATAAATATATTATAATATATACTTTTGCTTATATATTCTTTAAATATAGAGAAGAATATATACTACTATAATAGCTCGCTATTCTAAATTACTAGTATTCGTAAAACTACTAATACCTCTATACTAAGAGTACGAACTACTAATACTTATATAACTAAAGATAATAAAGGTATTAATATCTAATATTTATATATAAAAGAGATTAAGATTTAGATATTATATATTTAGCTTTTTAGCTCTTATTATTTAATATTAGCTATATTAAGTAATACTTAGTTATTATTATTATTAGACCTTAGTAGTATCTAATCTCTTATATATTAATACTTCTATTTAGAATAAGAGAAAGCTAATTTAGTCTTTTCTTCTATATTAGTATCTAGTATTTATATATATTATTCTTTTAAATATACTTCTATATATCTTTTTAATAGTCGTATATATTTTATATTATTATAACTACTAAAAATAAATAATATACTCTTTTAATCTCTTAGCTTTCAACTTTTATATATATATATCTTCTATATATATTAGTACTAGTATTAGTATAATTTAAGCTATCTAATAATATATATATCGATATATATATAATAAGCTAAATAGTAAGTAAATATATTTATAAAAAAGTTATAATATAATTAGAAATATTTAAGTATTCTTTAACTCTATATTTTATTTATATATAAATCTTATATATTTAAATTAAATTATATATATACTAAATATACTCTAACTTAGTAGTAAGTAGAGATAGTTCTTTTATAAAAAGCTAAAATCTAATATAAATAAAGTATAAAGTAAAGCTAAAAGAGCTAAATACTTTATTATATTACTAAGAGTTTTATTAGCTAATAGAAAGCCTCTATTATTATTATATACTAGCGCTTACTTTAAAATTTTTATACTTTAGAATTTCTTTCTTTAAATAATATTTTCTTATAATATTATTAAAAGCCTAGAATATAACTATAGTACTATCTTAGTATAATAGATATCTATTAGATAAGATAAAGAATACTCTAGTAACTAGCTCTATAATAATACTAATTTCTTTACTTTAATTACTAACTTTATATAGTCATACTAAGTAAATAGTAAAATTACTTAGAATAAAGTAATATAGAATTTAAATAAAGAGAATATATAATAATAATAAAATAATAGAAGTAATAATAATTCCTAAGTCAAAGTACTAGTTCTCGCTAAGAGGTTCTACGCTAAAAGTCTTAGCCTCTAAACCTAATTAGGCTTAAGTCTAATCTTATCGCTTATTATACGTAACTCTAAAAATTATTTCTTATAGAATTACAAATAGCTTTAAAGTTATTCTAAATAACTATAGCTCTAATATCTTCTATATCTCTAATATACCTCTAATATATCTTCTATCTACGTACGCCTAGCTAAATATTAATTATAAAGCTCTCTATAGTTATAGTTTAGCTCTATATCTTCTTAAATAGTGCTATTATATATAGATAGAATTAAGCTACTCTCTAAGTCTACGTAGTCTAGTATATACTTTCTATAGCCTAGAGAGCCTCTTAAGGCTCTAGAATACTCTTAAACACTCTTAAATACTTCTAATTATATCTACTAATACGTCTTTTATATAGTATACGCTTTAAAGCTTAGAAAGCCTACTAAGATAGTCGCTATTAAGAAATAATACTCTCTACTAATAACCTCGACTTAGAAGAACGTCTATAGTATATACTCTTAAAAGTCTTATAATTTATAAATGAATATATAATAATAATCTAATTATAGTATTACTTTCTAGACTATAAAGAAGAATAAGACTTAATATACCGATAGTACTACTAAGTATTATTCCTCTTACTAAAGTTAAGCTATTTATATTCTATATATAAGTAAAGACTCTTATATTTTATAAGGATTTTTACTTATTATATAGTAGACTACTAATAACTCTAACCTTAAGAAGAATCGATTATACTATAGCTACTTATATAAGAAAGCGTTACTTAAAATATATTTAGTTAAAAAAGAGTTTCTAGATATTATAAGTATTTATTTACTTTATTTACTCTCTTATTTATTATACTAATATTATAATAGAGTATATCTAACGTTCTAAATACTCTCTCTATTAATATAAAGTATATAATTCTTCTTCTTCTCTATAATTAATTTAGACCTAATTTTAATATTATAATACTTCTTTCTTACTAAGATCGCTTTAATACTTTTTAAACCGCTACTATAGCTAGTAAGATAGTTGATTATAATCTATAATATAGCTAAGACTAGAGATATTAGAGTATATAGACTAGGGGTATAGAATAATAAGAGTATAGAATATATATACTAGCGTTTAAGGTTAATTTATTACTTATTTTAAAGAAGTTATATATAAATACCTCGAGAGATACTATTAAAAACCTCTTAATTTATAAGGCTCTTTATAAATCTAATAAAAGATACTACTACTACGTAATATATGCTTTTTATATAACTTTAATATAGAATTTACTTAAAAGCTTTCTAATTTATAAGCCTATTAACTAGATTTTAAGTTAATAGACGAATTATAAAAGAAGAGGTATTAAATAAGTATACTTAGTACTAAGTAATAGACTAATAGACTTAATACTTAGAAAGTAACTAAACTTATTACTTTCTAAGTAAATAGATAAATTATAAAAGAAGAAGTATTAAAGAAGTAGACTTAGTACTAAATAATAGACTAATAGACTTCTTACTTTCTAAGTAATTAGACTTATTACTAAGAAATTAACTAGACTAATTACTAAAGAGATATTAAAGAAGTAGACTTAGTACTAAAGAATAGATTTATAGACTTATTACTTTCTAAGTAAATAGACGGATTATAAAAGAAGAAGTTTTAAATAAGCAGACTAAGTACTAAATAATAGATTAATAGACTTATTACTTTCTAAGTAAATAGACTTAATACTTAGAAAGTAACTAAACTTATTACTTTCTAAGTAAATAGAATAATTATAAAAGAAGAAGTATTAAATAAGTATACTTAATACGAAATAATAGATTAATAGACTTATTACTTTCTAAGTAAATAGATATACTACTTAGAAAGTAACTAAACCTATTACTTTCTAAGTAAATAGACTAATAACTTAATAATTAGTAGTTAATAAGTAAACTTAGTACTAAAGAATAGATTAATTACCTTATTACTTTCTAAGTAATAAGACTAATTATAAAATAAGAAGTATTAAATAAGTAGTATTAGTACTAAAGATTTATTAGATATACTTATTAAGTAAATAGACTTATTTCTAAATAATATATACTAAATAAGTAGATTTAAAATTTAAAGTAATAAGTAAATAGATCTATTACTTAAAAGATAACTAGACTAATTCTTTTAAAGTAAAATAAGTCTATTTACTTAGAAAGTAATAAGTCTATTAATCTATTATTTAGTACTTAGTCTACTTATTTAATACTTCTTCTTTAATAATTCGTCTATTTACTTAGAAAGTAATAAGTTTAGTTACTTTCTAAGTATTAAGTCTATTAGTCTATTACTTAGTACTAAGTATACTTATTTAATACTTCTTCTTTTATAATTCATCTGTTTACCTAGAAAGTAATAAGTTTAGTTACTTTCTAGGTATTAAGTCTACTTACTTAGAAAGTAATAAGTCTATTAATCTATTATTTAGTACTAAGTTTACCTATTTAAAACTTCTTCTTTTATAATCCGTCTATTTACTTAGAAAGTAATAAGTCTATAAATCTATTATTTAGTACTAAGTTTACCTATTTAATACTTCTTCTTTTATAATTCGTCTATTTACTTAGAAAGTAATAAGTTTAGTTACTTTCTAGGTATTAAGTTTATTTACTTAGAAAGTAATAAGTCTATTAGTCTCTTATTTAGTACTAAGTATACTTATTTAATACTTCTTCTTTTATAATTTATCTATTTACTTAGAAAGTAATAAGTTTCGTTACTTTCTAAGTATTAAGTCTATTAGTCTATTATTTAGTACTAAGTCTACTTATTTAATACTTCTTCTTTTATAATTTATCTGTTTACTTAGAAAGTAATAAGTTTAGTTACTTTCTAGGTATTAAGTTTATTTACTTAGAAAGTAATAAGTCTATTAATCTATTAATTAGTGCTTAGTCTACTTATTTAAAACTTCTTCTTTTATAATCTGTCTATTTACTTAGAAAGTAATAAGTCTATTAATCTATTATTTAGTACTAAGTTTACCTATTTAATACTTCTTCTTTTATAATTAGTCTAGTTATTTAACTTTAAGTATTAAATCTACTTATTTTAAACTTATAATTCGAATATTAACTTATAATCTAGCTAAGAAGCTTGTAAATTAAGAAGCTTTTAAGCGAATTATCTATAAAAGTTATATATAAAAGTTAAAACTCCTTAGCTAAAAGTTTTATAAATTAAGTAAGAAATAAATATATAAGTAAGCTAATTACTATAGTAAAAGCATTTATTCTTCTTATACTTCTTTAGCTTTAAAAAGTTCTCTCTCTACTTTATAAGATTCTTATTCTAACTAATTAAGTACTATATAATAGTAAGGTTATTAAAGTTTATAAACTACTCTCTCTAATTATAGAGTTACTAGATATTCTACTATAATATACTTAAGAAGTACTAGTATCTATTATAGTAAAAGAGGTAAGTATTATATAGCTTAGGATTATTACTAATCTTTATAAGATTCCTTCTAAAAGCCTTAAGAAAGACGTCGCTTCTCTATATTAATTAGTTATATAATTTCTAAGAGAGTAAGAGGTTTATACTAATCTATTTAGAATTACTTAGTTATTTATATTAATCTTTCTAAAGATATACCTCTTAGTAATATATAACTTCTAGAACTAATTTAAGAGTACTTATATAAGGCAAAGATATAGATTCTCTTTATTAAAGTAAAGGTAGAAGAGCTTAATCTTTATTTAATAGATAATTAAATAAAGATAGTAAAAAGAAGTAAGACTAAGAGAGATAACTTACTACTAAGTTAGTACGTCTTCTAGAATATAAGTATTAGCTTAATCTTACTAATCTACTTATTAATAACCTTAATATAATATATCTAGATTTTTAAAGACTTTGTTAAATTAGAGTAGATAAAAGAAGAATAAAAGATAGATAGTTTATATTATACTTCTTTATATAAGCTCTTATTAATTAGTCTTTAGATTACTTCTATAACTAGTAAGGTATTATAGCGATTCTATATTATAATTAACGTTATATAGCTTTTTAAGGTCTTTTTTAATAATAGTGCATATACTTATAGTAATCTTTCTAGTATAGATCTAGAATAATTAGTACTCTTATAATTTATAAAGATATTTACTTATCTTTCTTCTTTATAAGCTAATTATATACTTTAAAACCTTCTAGGAGAGCAACGGATTACTAGTATCTCTATTACTAGATACTTAATTCTACGTAAGATTATACTTATTAAGCTCTTTTAAAAACTCTTAGCTTACTACCGCTCTTATCTTAAGTGCTTATAAGTAGAATTAGCTTTTACTATTATAAAGAGTAAGCTTCTTCTCTTTAAAGCTCTTTATAAGATACTTAGAACTCTTATATCTAGTAATAATCTAAGTATAAATAAGATAGAGAGCTCTTTTATAAGATATCTTTATATTCTTATTACCTTTCTCTTTATAAGTAGTAGTTATAAACTCGAGGAAGTAATCTTAGAAACTAGAGTAATTAGTCTTATAAATTCTAAGAGAAGTCTTAGAAATAAGAAATAAGTTACCTTTAGTACTACTTTTAAGTACTTTTATAAAGAGAAGCTATAGATAGCTTTTTAATACTATTTTCTATTTATATAAAAGCTAATTTAAGAGTATATTTTTCGTTCTAGGTATTAAGTATATTCTTATTTACTTCTTTAATATCTATATTAGATATACTCTCTTTATCTAATTCGTTAAAAGAGTCTATATTATAAGTAGGTTAGTTAGAGAGAAAGAGATTAAGAGGTTAAAAGGTTAAAAGGCCAAAAGAATAAAAGGTTAAAAGGTTAAAAAGTTAAGAGATTAGAAGGTGTTTTTATTTACTTATAAATTAAGATAGCTTTTATCTTATTTCTATATCTCTACTTCTACTACTAATAATACTATAGAGTTAGAGTCTTATAAAAAGCGAGCTAAAAAAGAGAAGAAGAGTACTACGATTCTACGAGAGTTAGAGGATATCTTTATCTATATCTTAAAGTATAACTATAAGCGAGTGCTAAAAGCTAAAGATATTAACTACTATAATACTAGCTAAAAAAGCCGTCTTCTAGCCTTTATAGATTAGTTTATAGAGTTAGAATATTATATATTAGCTATAAAGAAGGAGAATAGAGTATTATTTAAGAAAGAGGTAGAGCTTACTATTAGTATCTAAGAGAATACTAGGCTATAACTTCTCTCTCTTTTAAGTATATCTTAGAAGATTATTATTAAGTACTATTATAACTATAATTGTAACTATAATATAAACTATGTTATATCTTTAAGCTCTTATATAAAAAATAATAGCTAAAAGGAGGTTATTAAGCGTATAATATCCTAAGTAAATAGAGAGCTTATTAGCTAGCTTATTATAGAGGAATTAAAACTAGAACTAGAGTAGAGAGTAGAGGCTCTAGAAATTATAAAGAAAACTTAGAAGCTAGGCCTTATATATACTAAATTATAACTCCTACTCTCTTCTATTACTTCCTTTCTAATAAATAAGATTAGAGATATCTCTAGTGTTTAAGAGAATTTAGAGATATTATTTATTAATAGTACTTATATCTCTTATAAATACTAGGCTAGGTTATACTCTAAGAAGTAATATAAGAAGAAGTAAGAGCTATAGTATAGGTAGAAAGTAAGTAAATAAATCTATCTTATTCTATTCTAACTCTTATAGTTTATAAAGCTAAATTTAGTATAAGAGGTTACTACTACCTTTTATAATTATAGAAGTAACTAGGATATCTTTTAGTCTAAGAAGAGATATAAAGAGGTAAATAATAAGAGCTTTATAGTACCTTCTTCGTCTATTAAGAAGGTTCTTAAGAAGATTATAGATTATAATACTATTATTAATATATAGAATAAAAGCTTTATAAGAAAGAAGTATTCTAGAGATACTTTTAAGAAGTACTTTTAATATACTAAGTCTAGTAAGGTCTATATATATAATAAGTCTTAAAAGATTATAAAGTAGTTAAGAGAGCTTAAGAAAAGGCTAAATATATAGAACTCTATTATAGATAATTAGATAAAATAAAAGACTTAATCTCTTTTTAAAAGCTTATAAACTTTAAGAGAAACCTTAGGATTTATTATAAATTAATTTATAAAAACTATCTACTCTCTACTTAATACTCTTATAAATTTCAAGAGAAAGATTAGTAGTACTATATTATTAATAGTAGGTATAGGAATTCCGTATATATAGGCTAGATTCTACTAAGCTATACTAAAATCACTACTTTTTTACTAACTTCTTCTACTAATTATAGAAGAACGCTTTATTAGATTTATATAAAACTAAGTATTAAGAGTAATATATTAGTATTAGGTAATAATTATCTTACTTACTAATAGGCTTTAGGTTTAAACCTTAGTCTATACTAGTTCTTTCTAGTGTTATCTAGAAGGTTTAGTTACGTTCTCGGTTATAGTTAAGCGAACACGTGATCTCTAGAACCTTCTAGTAACCCCTTTGTTTTATAAGCTATAGAAGCTTCTAGTATTTACTCTAGAAGTATATATAGTACTCTTCTATCTTTTAGTTAGAAATCAAGTCAAAAGTTAAAAGTCAAAAGTCAAAATTCACTAAGTCTTTTATACTTATACTTCGACTTCTTAGAAACGTGATTTAGCGATCACCTAACCTACTCTATACTAATTCAACTTACGTACTTCTAACCTACTCTATAGCCTACTCTATAGTCTACTCTATACGTATATAACCTCTTATATAATATAATCTATTACTTAAACCTCCTTAGTTTTTAATTAGGCTAGAGTAACTTAAAGTATATACTATAATAATCTCTTAGAGACTTTATTAGTAAAATATTAGCCTTTGAAATTATATACGTAGCTTAGGAACTATAACTAAGTAGTTAGTTAGAAATATACTCTTCTTATAAAGTTCGACGTTTATAATCGTTGTTATAATATATTATACTATATATTTACTAAGTTATAACGCTGTAAAGAGAGTAACTTTTAGTATGTTTTTAGCTAAATTTAGAGAGTACGTACGGAATTCCTATACCTACTATTAGTATTTAATAAATAGTACTTAGAAGTATACTCTCTAGGTAAATATAAGTATAAGTATTAAATAAGATAATTTAAAGTAATTTAAGTATAGATTTTAAATAATTTAAGTCTTATTTTATATATAGTTACGATTATATAGAGTATATAGAACTAGTACTATCTACTAAAAAGAACTACTATTACTACTAGTTTAAGACTAATACTTTTTCTCTTAGAATAAGTATACTAGAGTATTTTAGTATATAAATAGCTTACGTAGAAAAAGTATTCTAAAGATAAAAGTATTAGTTCTAAGAGCTAGTAGAAAGTAGTAGATAATAAGACAGAGTTAGTAGTAAAGTAAAAAGCTTTTATAAAAATCGAGAGACGTCTTTAATATCTTCTAGCTATATAATACTTTAGATTTTCTAGTAGATTTTTCTTTATAAATTATAAAGGTCTACTCTTTAGTATCTAGTATTAATAATAGAGCTTTTAATTATAATTTATATATATACTATTAAAATATTTAAAAGAAGTAATTAAATATAAGTAAAAATTCATTAATAGAGTAGCTATACTAGGCTTGAAATATATAATACTTTCTAAATCGCTCTTAGATAATACTATAATATTACTTTTACTAGAACTTTTTTTAATATATCTACTTATTAGAGTCTAAATATACTCTCCATATAGTTTCAAGTAATAAGATAGACGTAGAGAGTTCCTATACTTCTAAAGAGTATAAGAGTAAGCTAGGACTTTTTAATAAAGAAGAGTAGTCTTAGTATTTCTTAGTATCTTTTTATATAAATATATAAGTATATTACTTAGTATTACGTTTATATATATAATTTATAAGCGATTTAGATAATTTTAAGTATAAAAAATACTCTAGAGAGCGCTTTATTAATATATATAAAAAAATAATTTATTAGAGCTAAAGCTAGTATTAGATAAAAGATAGAGAATAGACGTAGTTTTAGATATACTAGAATTTAGATTAGAGTTAGAGGCTAAGCCTGATTTAGCTTAGCCGCTACTACTAGCGCGGGTTACTCGAGAACTAATACTTTTATACTCTAAAAGCTCTATTCTAAGAAGAGCTTTAATTCCTTTATATAATTTTAATATAAAGTATTACTTTTTATACTAAATAGCTCTATTTTAGTACTATATTTATATACTTTTATATCTAAAGTTTATATTAAAATAACGCTAATAGCTACGTAACGTAATATTACCTAGGCATCTCTAGTAGTGGGAAAGTACTATAGTAGGAAGGTAGTATTTTCCTTCACCGGTATCTGGCACGTGGCAGGCGGCTCTTCGTTTGTCAGCACAAGAATTAACCTGGATCGCTGTGTAACGAGTAGAGTAACCCACACCCACACTCCCCGGTGCCACCTTCCCATTCGACCTCACAGAACGAGTATTTGGAGACTAGTCCGTCATATGGTTGCGGTTGATGCTGAAGCTTGTCCCGTCGCCCGCTCAAGGTAGAATGAGTCGAATTTTGACAAGTCGGCAAGCCGAAGAGCTGTACGTATGGGAAGATGGCTGTTACCCACGAACCCAGGCCTCAGAACATGCTAATGCTGTGGCTTCCATAGACATAAGTCAATGATAGCATATCTCTCCTCGGCCGGCTTCGCAGACGCAGCCTCTACACTCAGGACGAACTTCAACCTCGGGGATGACATGTTTGACGCAGAGACGGCGAAGAAGTACGAGGGGCTGCTGGAGAAGAAATGGACGAGTGTTGTTCGCTTGCAGAAGAAGGTCAGTCCCGGATCACCAGTGGACTGCGCGAACTAGCAATCTCTGACGTTGCGGCCCCAACAGGTAATGGACTTGGAGAACAAGAACTCCGCCCTCCAGTTCGAGCTCGACAACGCCACGCCAGGCGTCGCCCGTCGCAAGCAAGACCCGGGTTCCTGGCTGCCCAAATCACCAGCACGATATACTCTTGAATCACATCAGAAGGAAGTAACGTGTGTTGCCTTTCATCCGATTTTCTCATCCCTTGCGTCTGGCTCGGAGGACTGTACCATCAAGATTTGGGATTGGGAGCTTGGGGAGTTGGAAAGGACAATCAAAGGGCATACGCGGACTGTTTCTGATCTGGACTTTGGGGGTCCGAAGGGAGGTACAATTCTGGCGTCTTGTAGCTCTGACCTCACTATTAAATTGTGGGATCCGTCAAGTGAGTACAAGAACATACGCACATTACACGGTCATGATCATAGTGTTAGCGCGGTTCGCTTTATACCCTCAGGGGCAGGGCAAGCATCGGGCAATCTGCTTGTTAGCGCGAGCCGAGATATGACCATCAGAATTTGGGATGTCAATACTGGCTATTGTGTGAAGACCATACATGGTCATACTGGCTGGATACGGGATATCTTCCCTTCTCTCGATGGGCGCTTTCTTCTCTCCACGGGAGACGACAAAACAGGCAGGCTCTGGGACATTTCTGTCGCGACGCCAGAATGTAAGGTCACTTTGACTGGCCACGATAATTTCAATGTATGTACTTTCGGAATCTGGGCGTTTTATCAAAGTATAACTGGGGATGTCGTTGGCACCCATTTTCCGAGAAACAATTTCTATATTTCTGACTCGCTCTCGAAAGATATCACTGACCCCCTGATTAAAGGAATGCTGTGCCCTGGCGCCTCCAACTTCATATCAATATCTCGCCCCATTGGCGGGACTCAAGAAACCTCCGCCACCAAGTAGCAGTGCAGAGTTCATGGCAACTGGATCACGGGACAAAGAGATCAGACTTTGGGACGCTCGCGGTATCTGCATCAAGACACTAATAGGGCATGACAATTGGATACGATCTTTAGTCTTCCACCCCGGCGGCAAATATCTTGTCTCTGTTTCGGATGACAAAAGCCTTCGGTGCTGGGATTTGAGCCAGGAAGGCAAATGTGTTAAGGTTCTTTCTGATGTACATGATCACTTTGTCACTTGCCTGAGGTGGGCTCCTGGCCTTGTAACCGAAAGCCAGAATGGAGGACCCAGTGATGGGACACCGAAGGGTACAATCTTAGACTCAAAGGCTGGCCCCGAAGTACAGATCCGCTGCGTCATTGCTACTGGGTGTGTGGATATGAAAATTAGGATATTCTCCAATTAAAACGGATACAACTGTCGAGAATGATCGCAGTATACGGTTGATTAAATAGGTGGGCTCCACCCCAGGAAACCATGGGCAGTGGCGTATTTGTTCGTTTTGTTCAGGATTACGGTTCCAGCACCCAAGGATAGAAAAAAAGTGACTGCCCACGACAGAGTATGTTCCACGCCCCCTACCATAATCGGTTGGATTTCTTGACTGATTAAAGCTAGATATGAAGCATTTGGCATACTCTGCATACTCTCTTCTAGCCGCCAATCATTCGGTCCTTTGCTTCAACCAACGAAAGCCGAATTCGTTGTAGCTAGTGGACATCTGTTTGGGGCGCCGATCGCCAATACCATTTCCAAAGTCCTGCGACCCACATTCTCTTGCGCCTGGATGTTCTTCCGGGATCCGGCGCCATTCACGCCTGTTGCAACAGAGTATACCCTATTGTCTGGCCTGGCCCCAAACAATGGCCTCCCTGGGGCCTTTAGAGACACCATGGATGATACGGGCGAGCTCAAAACAGTTGCAGATTTTAAGCCATGAGTTAAAATGTCTGAATATCTGCCGGTAAGGCCCGGGAGTTTCTGATGAAGCCCCTTCTTATGAGATGAGCTATTCCATTCGAAATTTGTCAACACATTCTTTCTTGTTGATTGTGAGATTAATAGCGCATGCCGCAGAACGGCCTTATGTTATGTGGCAACCTATTTTCCTTGGTACAAGACCACGGTCGAGGATACTTGCCCACTGCAACCGCTCACCTCGTCGGTTCCAACAGCTCATTTCCCTTCAGAAAGGGCCAAAGAGAGACTTCCTGCCAGCTGAAATGTTGGTTGTATCGTAGGGCCAAGAAAGCGGGTTTCTCAATACATAGCCTACCATTTCCAACCCTCTTACGATAAAGATAAACAGACCCCGCACTATGGTGGCTCGGCTATTCCAATTCACAGTGCTTCCTGCGCCCCATCTCTTTCCCGCCCCACCTTTGACCCTCGTTAAAACCCCAACATTTGCGGGCCCTCAATATTTTCAGCACAAATTTGGGCGTTTAATTCTTTTCCTTGCACAACATCGCGGCTAACCTGGGCTTAGGTTTCCTGGGCGGTTACTCTTCAAGTACCTTGTACTGTAATCAAACCGTACTGTCGGGACCAAAGTGGGTCCCTGGTGTAATTGGGCGAATGAGATAGTGATTGATCACTATCGTCAGCGCATAGCAGCCCAAGTTCCAAGTCGACACGAAAGTGCCTCATGATCCCGATGGCTGTTCAGGGGGGATAATGTCCCCTCATACCAGACAATGGGGCCCTGGTCAGTGGAAAGAGAACAAGCTATAAATATTCCAAGAGTCCCATCAATCTGCTCAACAATAATTCTTATCAACTCACTTCCTACATTACTCTCGAACATCTTCAATTCTCAAAACCCCTCATTTTTTACTATATCACACTTCACACTTGTTACCTTCTGGCCTTCACGATCACCATAAGATCACCAAATCGCACTTTACCTCTTTCAAATCCCTCTGATAAACACACCTCAAACAGTGTAAGCTTATTCCCAAAATCCTGCTTTCTCATAAAAAATACTAATCATCATGGGCTGCCCTGATTGCGGAAGAGCTAAGGGTGACGGCGGATACACGGTCAATTGTACAACCTGCAATGGCAAAGGCTACACCATTGCGTCTAATACCAAAGCTTGCGGGCTTTGCAAAGGCACTGGAGTCAATTCCCACAACAAGTCTAAAAACTGTGTGGACTGCAAGGGGCAAGGCAAAAACCTCACCTACTGCTCTCCTTGTGATGGCCAGGGGGAAACTTCCCACTCATGCCATGACAGCTACCACAGATAGGCTTGTCATAGCCGCTTCAACACAAAAGATAATGTTTACTTGCAAACAGCCAGTACGGGCTGCTGCTGCTGCTGGCTTGACAACTAGTCTGACGGTCGCTTGGATGTTGTTTCATCATGTACATCTTCTTCTTTTGGTGTTTGTTATTGTTTAACAGTTTTCTTGTTTCTGGAGTTGAAAGATAGCGACCCTTTGTACTCAGGGAACTACCACCGCATTTCGTTTTGCTTTCAAGTTATTGCTTTAGATGAGAGGCTATAGGATTGTAGTGTTTTCTTTTGTTTTGTGGTTGGCCTTGGTGGAGAACGCTCGTCCGTATTTTGATAGGTGGATTTAGTGGATAACAGTCTTTTCTGGTGTTTTTGTATTGATTAGTCACTCTTTTAGTAAGTTATTATAACCAAAATATATTAGCAAATGTTCTCTTGAACTAGAGTGAGCAATTAATAAAGTTTTAACCTAGTAACAAAAGTGACTTTAGCTTTCAACACGTGTATATCTAGTAATAGAGCGTAGCGTTAATATAGCTATTTTCTAGCTATAGTACTATTTGCTATTAAAGACTTATACTCTAGATATACGTTCGAGAAAGCTCTACTTCTCTTGAATTACTATTATATAGCGCGATTCTAAAATATATCTATAAAATATTACGCTTCTAAAATTTCAGACTTAGAATAGAATATATAGACTCTAAGAAAAACAAGGCTTATTATTATTATAGCACTTATATAAAAAACCCGTAAGACTTAGATAGACGAGCTTTATATTACTATAAAGCGTAACTTTTTTTATTTTTATTTTTATTTTTAGAATCTTAGTTTATTATTCTATATAGCTTTTTCTATAGCTCTTTTAAAAGAGCTAGCTATTTAAAACGTTCTATAGCTTTATCTACGACTTTATAGTAGAACTATTATAGCTTTCTCACTTATCTAGACGTGTCTTCTTTATAGATTAAGTAAATTAACTATTATTTAACTACTTCTTCTAGTAAAAGCATTTAATTTAGTTTATTCTCTAAAGCTAAGAAAAAACGTAAAAACCTTAGCTAGCTAATTCCTTCTACTTAGTAACTAAGAGCTTCTATAGAGAGGTTCTAGCTAGAGCTATAACTATAGTATATATTCTCTTTCTAGTCTCCTTTAACTCTAAGCGTATATAGATCTCCTTAACTTACGAGCTACTAATACTCTACTCGTCTCTTTTATAAGAATTTAAACGACATTTTATAGAGAGATACGCTTACTATATCTAACTTAAAGTCTCTATATAGTATTAATCTAGTCTAAGAACTCTTTTCTAAGTTCTATCTTCTTTTACTCTTATCTCTATAACTATAGTATATAACCTTTTTCTACCTCTCTTTATTATAGTCTTATTTTAGAGGTCGACTCTTATAAAGCGCTTTTTAGAGGTTTTGTTTTATTTTATAAGCCTCGAATTCTATTAAGAAGCCTTTAGTAGAGTGTTTAGTACGCTATATATAAGAGAACAGCTAGTTATAATAGAGTAGTATAGTATATTCAGTCGGTGGAAATTTTTTATACTAAGGCTCTTAATTCTCTCTCTTCTTCTACTACTATAACTCTCTATAACTTAAACTTAGCTCTATAGACTCTTAAATAAATAAGAGCTAGAGATTCGTCGAAAATACTACGTATAGATATTAAGTCTTATATCTCTAAAGTATAACTTAATCTAAATAATAGATGATTTTATATAATATAGCGATATTCTAGTCTATTCTCGAGAGAAGTTTAAATACTAGCTTCTAAGAAATTCCGTTTTTACTAGTTAGTATAATAAGTATTATAGAGTATATAGAAGTATAGAATAGTAAAACGTTATTTTAAGATTTAAAGTAAGTAGAAAGTTTTATAATATAGTAAAATTTCTATATCTCTTAATAGTGTATTTCTATTAAGTTATTATAATATTATATATATAGCTATTTTAGTTTTCTAAGTAGTATAGAGTTAATATAATAAGTATTTTATTAAATAACTACTACTTAATAGAATTAAAAGTTATAAGAGAAGTAGACTTTTTAGTATTTAATATAACTTTTAGACTATTATACTTCTTTTTTCAAAAGAGAGTTATTAGATACTCTCTAAAAGCGTTTTACTATCTTTAGTATAAGATTTTATCTTAAGAAATCTATATATTTTCTTATTATATAAGAACTATTAAAAAGAATTAAAAGCTATAAAAGAGATTAATATCTTACTATTAAATATCACTTTACTCTATACTAAGAGATAGTTATAGAATAATTCTAGTAACTTCTTAATACTTATTATTATAACTAGAAAAAGTAAAACTTCTTAAAATAGTAATTAACTATTTTACTCTTTAATTAATTAAAAGGAACTAATTTACCTCTCTTACTAATATTTAGATTAAAAAGAGCGAGATTCTAGTTAGTAGAATATATCTATAATTTATTAGTTTCGTTATACTATTATACTTAGAAAGTAATAAATATAAAAACTTAAGAGCTTATTTAGTATATATATAATTTATTATAGATATATAAGATTTATATATAAGTATATAGTCTAAAGATACTTATATATTTCTTATTATATTATAACTTCTTCTTAAATATATTTATTTATTATTTAGCTTAATATATATTTATATATATATTACTATATAAATTAGTAGAAGGCTAGATATAAGCTAGTACTAGTACTAATAGTCGTAGAGTTTTAAGAATATATATATATCAAAGTTGAAAGTTAAGAGATTAAAAGAGTATATTATTTAATTTTAGTAGTATATATTCTTATTTATATATTTAAAGAATATATAAGCAAAAGTATCTACTATAATATATACTAGCTAAACATTCGTATATCTTATAATATATATATATTTATATATTAGATATTACTTTATTATTTTTAGTAGTATATATTATATAAAAGAACTAAAATATACGAGCTAAATAGACTCTAACTTACTTCTACTCTATCTACTTTCTACTTTATAAGCTACTTCGCGATCCCTTTATAAGTAGTTAAGTCTAAAGTCTTTACTCTTTTACTTAAAGCTTTTATTAATCGAGTTAAAGATTTAAGACTTATAAGTCCTTTCTAATAACTTATATAAATCTTAGAATAAGATATAAATTCTCTTATTATATATATTAGTAGTCTAAAAGTAATTATATCGCTCTTAAAATAAGCTAGTATAGTAGAAGCTTCTACTATTTTTTTCTTTTAAATAAAACAAAAGAGCTTTTAAAAATAATAAGTAATTTAAAAGATATATTTTTATAATTATTCTATTATCTAAGCTTACTAAAGAATAGAAATATCTCTAATAGAAGTACTACTATTATACTTTTATATGTTTTTCTTTTTTTTCTACTACTATATACTATTTATTTAATAGTAGTTCTCTAATTAACTAACTTAGTAATTTTATCTACTTATCTATTCTATAATATATATACTTCTTCTATATAAAATATTTTCTACTAAAGTTTTTACTACTTATTAGTAAAGATGCTTTGTTTTCTAATTACTATCCTTATATAAATACACTCTTTAACCTATCAAACAAGTAATAATACCTACTTATATAATATCTGATTCTTATTTCGTAGCTGAATCTCGTAGTAGTTTAGTAAGCTAATAAATAGTCGGTTCGTTCTTCTTCTAACGTTTCACTAAGAGTTAACGGGAGCAAGTGAAGTTAGAAGTAAGAAAAACCCATTGATCTCTTTGAAACATTTCAATTGTTCGATGGGTTTCTTTGAATACATACGACTACTAGATACAAGAGGTTGTAATACGTCGTAGTAGAGGATATCTTTCAATTTCAGGTGATAGAGTTATAAGACGCTGGCATCTAAATCGGGAAAGTAATGCCTCTCTAGACCATAGTAAATTTAGCATTGGTTTAAAGTACCGTAAGTGGAGTTGAACGTGAGTATTCTTTGGAAGAGGAGAATTGAAAGAGCATTGTTATTATAAACTAACTGTATTTTGTTGATATAATCTATGAAAGTGAGAATCTTCCTAACTTGATAGTGCTTGCTAGAGCTTTACGTTGCTTCATATGCTTATTTCTTTGTTATATCAAAAAGTGAGTACTTCTTAACTTTCTACAATAGAGTTTCTTAGGAAGTCAGAGATAAGCCATCGAAGTTAATCACCCAAGGATGCGATATTTGACAGAAACCATATCAGCTTCTTTCCGTTTTCTTACTAATCCCCCCCCTTAATTACATTGTAACCCCCACTATGTGTAGATCAGGGGGAGGCTATGTAAATTCATGGTAATGTCAGGGTAGTTAGCCTATAGAACCTTCTTGACCTATTGGTTCGGCGCTTTGACATTACCAGGAGTTTACGCAGCCTCCACCCTGTGGGTCATTGCAATGTAATTAGGAGAGGGGATAGTACTGAGATGCTTTCAGTACAGTAAGCGCAGCTAAGCGAAAAGGGGGTTGTATAGTATACTTTGTGTCAACGTGTTTCCTTCCCTTGACAACAAACATACAAGGGAGCAATCTCATGGCATGTTCCGCAGATACATCAGCAAGAAAGTCTGTTGTAGGGTACTCCCTGGTGGCACTCCTCTTGACTTTAGCATGCGACAAACAATGCTTGGCGAGAATCTGCCTCACCAAACTCGGTTTTTCAATTGTGCACTTGTCCGAGACTTCTTTTCGAGAACTTCTGTTTTCCCACATGTTTAGAATTCGGAATTTAAGAAGAGCATCAAAATCAATGTATCTCCTGTTTTCTGTTTGATTACTCTCGACCTGGTTTGGGATAGGAAATGTGGCACTTCTCATGAATGAGGAAATCAAGAAAGCCAAGTTGGCTTTCATTGAACTCGAATTTACCGAAAATTCGGGCAGGTTTTAAATGTCTACACAAGAAATCTCGTGGCAAAGTACTTGTCCGAATGAATTCGGGCCTGCATTTAGAGTTGGGAAGGCTGTGTTTACCGGTAGCTGGCTGCTTGAGGTGTTTGATATCTCTTGGCGTCATCCAAACAGGCTGCTAGCTTGTCAAGAACTATGCCCGAAAGCGTGTTCCTCAAAGATAATTTCCTTTTACTTCGTAGTTTTCGAAAGCGAGCTCAACCTGGAAATTAAGAACTTTTAACCTTTGCTTGGGGATGGGTTCCTTAATGCGTCCTTTTCTTGGGTATTCGCTGGCCATGTGGAACGGGGGTAACTCATAGGGGGCGGCCGCAATTTGTGAAGAAGTACAAATATAACCTCTCCCCCTCACCTTTCTTTCCTCTTTACCCGCAGACTACCAGTTACATTCGCTCTTTTCACACAAGTCCTTCGAATTCAATCATTCATTCTTCTAACTCGTCTACACACCTTCGCTAGTCACTCAAACACACTTCAAACCTCAAACCATCACCATGCAATTCTTCAAGCTCGCCGCTGCTTTCCTCCCCCTCGTCTCCGCCTTAACCATTAATCCAACTCTCAACGGCGACTCCCTCTCCCGCCGCGCAAACACCACCAACCCCTGTGCTATCGTCGGAGAGTACGTCGTCGTTTCCGGAGACACCCTTACCGCCATCGCCACAACTGAAGGATCCACCGTCGCAGCCCTTGCTTTTGTCAACAAGAATATCACCAATGTCAACTTCATCTCCATCGGCCAGGTGATCCTCATTCCCGACGAGGCATGCAACGATGTCGCTCCTCCAATTGGGGTGACTCCAGCTACGACGGCAACTTGTGCTCCGGTTGGGACGGCTCCAACCTATACCGTGATTGCTGGAGATACTTTGACTATCATCGCTGCGCATTATTGTATTACTCTTAATGCGCTTGTTGCTGCCAATACTCAGATTGCGAATATTGATGTTATTGATGTTGGGGATGTAATCAATATTCCTGTTTGTACTTCTTAGGTTGGGGTTTTTAATAATGAGTGGGAGGGGGGAATACTGGGAGCTGACGATAGGATGCTTTTGAGATTTGTATAATAGTTGGGACATGGAAATGCAATACCATTATTCCCAGACCAATATGAGAGGTCAGATTTAATCTGAACTAACTTTGGAACATCTAGCATGCGTGAAAGTGGAGAGAATGCAAACACTGGGGGAGATTCTCTTGAGGGGCCATGATAAGAAACAGTAAGTTACGCTTCTTGATCTATCCAGAACAAGATTGGTCAATTAGAATCATTGTTCTAATGCTAGGTTTTTGGGTAAAGTGTTTGAATTATCCTGGAAAGTTGGAACAACAATGAGACTGAGGGCAAGTGTAAACTTTAAGTAACTGCTGCAACGTTTCTTTTGTTGTACCCCAATAAATATCAAATCTCCGTTGTGGTCATTGAGAAGTTTGTTTGACTCCTATTTGCTAAGCGAGCGTCATAGCAACAGTACTCCTTTCCCTCCCTTTAGTGGCTAGTATACTATCTATTGAGATTCCACTCTTCCTTATTGAATAATTGATGCAAACACTCCCCTTGAATTTACATAAATACATTGAGAATTCACTCCTGTAGTAAAGTCACGGGAGTGACGGATTTCAATATACTCTTGAATAGATCATGATAGAGACTGAACATTCAGTTGATTCACGAAACAAGATAATATTTTCCAGCCCGTTCTGTGAATGAGGTATTCTGGTGTTGCCACTTTATCATTCACTGGGTTCGGATCTTTGTAAATTGCGGGCCGAAATCGGATGTACAGGACGCATAGTAAACAAGTGAAATCGCAGCCTTGCGGCAAGAAATATGTGCTTCAATAACAGAATATCTTCCAAGCAGAAATCTCCCTTACAGCTAGACGTCGGCCCTCCAAAGACGCCTGCTTTGTTCCGCGACATCAACAATCCCCAACGTATTGACCCCCCAGAAGCTCTCTAACAAGGTTCGAGAGCTCCTTCGAGGCACCCAAATACTCCTCAGCCTTTCCCTCCAGCTCGACTCGCTTCGAATTCTTCATCCTTCTACGAATCATGGCGCGAATATTGACGCACATAGAACGCGCCAACCGGCTAGCACAGATTGCAGACAGGTACGTCCTTTCTGGATCTGTTCTCCCGCTTTTGACTACTCTAGGAGTAACGGAGGACTGAATCCGCTCGTGATTTACTCAAGTGATGAGACTAGTTTCCCGCTACTCTTCCAGACAACTCTCTCCCACCCCCTCTCCCAAAGAATTAAACTGACTTGAACACCGAGATACACAGTCACGGCGCGATTTCTCACAACCCCAAGCCTCCTCTCACTCGCCCACTCCAACCTCCGTCATACATCGGTCCATACGACGAGAGAAGAGCAGACGCTATACTTGCGCAATTGAAACACGAGGTGGAAGAAATCAGAGGTCCTCCGCGAGGACTTCAGAAGATCTTCGCTATATCATCCAAACCAACGCCTATATACGAAGAATTGTATACAGCACTATTGCGAGTAATCCAGGAACAGGAATTCCCGGGAACTTTGGAAGTTCTTCTTCAACGATTCAAAGCAGTAGACGGAGATATAAATGTTGCAAAACGACCAAGTTCAGGCATCCTGAGCAGCGGCTCGCAAACCCGGAGAGGCGAACTCCTTCTGACTGCAGTTAGAACCGGTAATCAAAGCTTTGTGGAGTTACTGGCACCTCTTGCCGATCAAGAGAGTCTTGACGAAAGCTTAGACTTTGCTCTGTTCGTGAGGGCTTTAGGTATTAGCACAACCCTATTGCAATATGGTAAGTTGTCCCGAGGCGTGTTGTGCTACTACACTTAAGAACCCAGAAGGTTGTCAGAACGAATCCGCGAACCTAGGCCACATCTAGTAACCTCCAAACTCTTGCCCCTCAGAGCCCGCTTCTAACACATTCTCCAGGGGCGAATTTAGCGCCTTATCAACCTAAGTTCTGCCAAGTTGTTGAGAGCGGCGATATCGATTTGCTCGAGCTCCTGTTACGTGCCCCAAGAAATCCTACGAAAGCCTGCATCACTTCGAACTTATTACCCGCTGTAGAGAGTAACAACCTCCCAGTTACAGTACGACTTCTAAACGCGGGAGCGCATACAAACTACAATTATGCAATAGCTTTCAAAAGAGCCGTTGAGAGGGGCAATGTTGGTCTCGTGGCTGCCATGCTAATGGCCAAAAACCCCCCTTTAGGAACCATCATCGACGCTTTAATTGGAAGAATCCACGATCAGCAGGGAACAATATTCAATGACAATCTTGAAATGATTGAAGCCTTGTTGTGTGGTGAGCCTGAAGGATATGTCACAAGTCATTGCCTCCAAAAGGCTGTTTACACGAGAGATGCCGCTATGATACGCCTGCTGATGTCCCATAATGCTGACCCTCACTACAAACGAGGTTGCGCTCTCAAATACGCATGCCTACAAAATCACGCTGATCTAATTCGAATCATCCTCGAGTACCAGACTATCAAGCCGGAACTTGCATCAGAGCTCATGGGTCATATTGGAGGGGAGATGTCTCCGGCAGATCGAATATTGGTAGTCACCGAATTATTGAAACATGGAGCTTCTGGCTTAGTGTGCAACCAATTCTTGTTCAAGGCTGTGGCAACAAACGACATAGAGCTCACTCGCGTCCTAGTCTCGACCAAGGATCAAAAGGGAGCCCCAGTCTGCTCTGTTGATTTGGAAGCAGGAAGATGCCTGCAAGAGTCGGTCGCACAAAACAACTGTGAAATGGTTCAAATGCTTGTTCAGAAAGGCAAGCCGTCCGTATCCTCATTATTGAATGCTGTTGCCGCAATCTCTCGTGGCAGACCAACATTGAACGATCGTCTCGCCATGCTAAATATTCTTCTTGGCGCTGGAGCAATAGGACCTGTAGTTGACTCCGCACTTCTCGAGGCACTCACTTTTCGCCCCATCTCGAAGGAGTTGATTGTGGTTCTTGTTCAGGGAGGGGCTGTAGTTACCGCAAGCGCTTTGATGACAGGAATCCTCCTTGGGTCCCCGGATATTGTAAAAGCTCTGCTAACCGGAAATGTTTCTTCACAGAATTGTCTAGCTGCAATTCCTCACGCAATGAACCTACGAGACCAGAAACGTTACGAGATTATGAGGGATCTTTTGTGGTCGGTAAACGAACAAAGCGAAGTTGTTACTCAAGCAGTTATCGATACCCTCCGATTTTTCCCAGACGATGTTTCGCTTCTACAATTGCTTTGTGAAGAAGGCAAGGCCAATATCAATTTGCTACATGGACAAGCTGTCATATTAGCTACCGATCGAACGCTTGAGATCCTGGACATTGTTCTTGCAAGCGAAGGCGGCTTGCCAACCGAGGCGACGATCGAATGTGCTTTGGCTTGTGCCCTTGATCTCCCACTGAATGATCCATCTAGGTACGAAAAGGTCAAGAGGCTTCTCTCAGGAGTGAAACCCCAGCATGCTCTCGATTCTGCACTCATCAAAGAAGCAACGTACGCCTTTTCGCTGGAGGAGCATAGTCTTGATGTCCTTCGGTTCTTGCTCGAGGCAGGCGCTGATGTCAACTCGGAGAATGGTGGGGCGATGCTTCGGGCAGTCTCGTGTCCCCCTGTGATTGATATTCTTCTCTCTTTGGGTAGGCCCAATTGGGAAACACTATCCTCGGTGTTTGGTCAAGCGATCAAGCTACAGGATCCAATGAGATATGAGCTCTGCGAAAAGCTTCTGAAGTCTGAAGCTGAATTGCCGTACACTTATGAGAATAACTTTGGAGAGAGAGCATTTTGCGCTGCTGTAGAACAAACGTACCTGGATGGTATTGACTTGCTTCTCGCTGCTCGGCCATCTGCATCGGCAATTTCAAGTGCGTTTTCAGAAGCCATGAAGTTGGTAGTCCCAAAGAAACGATTCGCGGTGGTCAAGAAACTTCTCCAAGCAGAGATTCCTATTGATGGAGAGGTTGCAGAAGCCCTTCGGGGTGCTTACAAAGAAACACCAGTAGATCGCGAACTCATCAAGCTGCTACTGACTCATAACATTGCTTCGACAACGACGAAGTAATGACACAGAAAGGGGAGGGGAACTGAACACAGAGTCATATGAAGCGTTGCCTCCGCTACGATAATGCTCAAGCAACGGTGGTTTCAAGAATTTGGGTTGCATGATTCGTCTGGATTTCTTCGTGGTAAATAATCTGAAAATATAATACTCACCGTTGATACCCGAAAGAATGTTTTATCCAGTGCCTCACCCTGTCCATGATAGACAATAATTGTTTATTTCAGTTAATTCAACGTAATTGCCATAGATATTTGGGACAATTGTAACCTAGGTGATACGATTACTCCAACTACCGGTGCTACTACTTTGGATTTTAGAACAATAACAACGGAAGCACCTATCTACTACTGTTTTGGAGTCTTAGTAAACCGATTTTACGAAAACAGAGGTCGCAAAGTGTCAAATGGAGAAAACACCTGAGTCTTGTAGATAAATGCCTTCATTTAACATATTTTCATAAAAAGCTAGAAAAATGTAGTTTTATAAACTTATATTAGAACTTACTCCTAGTAAATTTATTAGTAATTTTCTAGTAAATTATTTTGTTTTATCGAGTTCACTAATAGATTTAAGAGAACTAAGTTAAAGAGACAGATAGCAAGTATATCTTAAAGTGAATTTATAAAAACAAGTCTTATAAATATCTCCGCTTTATAATAGTTTCCCGACGTACTAGAGTAAGAAAACTAAACAACGATCTCTTTAGCGTAACTAATAGATACTATTCTAGTAAAGGTTGCTATTTCATTATTTTTATTTAACTCACTTAGATAATAAAGCTAAAAAAACATATCTTTAGAATTAAGACTAGATAATTTATAGAAATTATTCTAGTAAATATCTTTATTTTGTTCTTTTCTTCTATATAGCTAAGAGAATGAAAATAAACAAAAATGAGCTTTTTAGAAGAAATATATTTTATAAATAAATAAATAATATTTTAGTATTTAGAAAGATTAGAGGAATAGAATTAAATAAACTTAGCTTAAGATTTTCCTTCCGTTACTACGGCATTCTAATTCTATAAAAGTCTAAAAACGACGTAATCGCAAATAGTAAGTCGTAAATCGTAAATTGAAGTAAAAAAGAGAATAATTAAATTCTCCCTCTCTCTCTATTAAGACTAGACAGTCTTAAATACTAGGCGATTAATATTTTACTAAGCTACTACCTCTGTTAATAAGTCTTACGTATATAGCGCTATCGTCTCTATGCTATCGTATCTTTACTACCTATTATCTAACTCTTATATTATATTCTTTCTATTGTTTTTAGATAAACAAGAGAGAGTGTAAGAGGAAGAGGGGAAGAGAGGGAGAGGTAAACTTCTCTTACCTACGCTAGGAAAAACTTTCCTCTGAAATGTTTGCTTACTCTCTTACTCTCTTACTCTCTCTCTTCTCTCTATACTCTTACCTACATTCTTACGTATACTCTCTTAGTATACGTAATATATAAAAGAATAAGATACGGAGCAAGAGAGTAAGTAGATAGTATAATATAATTTACAATTAGCTTTAGCTCTTAGAGGCCTTAGTTAATCTAGCTAACTTTTACGATTTACGATTTGCGATTTATGATTTACGATTTAGTCGTTTTTGGACTTTTGTACCTTTAGAACGCCCTAGTTGCTAAACTTTCTTAACTCACTGTACCAGAATTGACTTCGTGCGAATTCCTATGAGAGGAGTAGTTGATTTAAGGTTGTTATTTTATAATAACTTACTGCTATTGCAAATATAATAATGCCGATTTTCGACAGGGTGCCACACATTGTCGATCTTCACTAAGCTATTTCACTTGGACCCCGTATCATTTCCACAACGGGAAATAAGACGAGGCGAAAATTTTGACATAGTCGGAAAATTGCTTAACCGCAAGGAAGTTTCCCCGCACTTGGTTGACATGGGTCACCTCCAGCTTCCACCATTCACAGAATCTCTAATTTGCTTCCCCTCCCCGCTTTTCCCTTGTATCAACAAGGTTGTTATGCAAGATGACGAGTTTCTTTCCACTGATATTTAGGATCAATTCACAGCGGCACATGTCTACGGTATTAGAGTTGTGTCATTTAAGAAGATTGAATTAATTTCTGCAGAAGCCCGCGTCCGAATCATTCAGTTTCTAGAAATCATGGACCAAAATCTAGATCAAGAGGTATGCATAAGGCGCTTTTCACATGGGCTTCGCTAACTTTTTTTCCTCCAGTCGTTGCAGGAGCTGGAAGAAGTTCTGGAAACTAAAATATATCCTGGGACGGAGATAATGAAAGATGTTGGTACACATCACTTCGTCAAGACTTCGGCTGGAGACCACTCAGTGCTCGTGCCACAACCAAGTGATGATAAACATGATCCTTTGGTGAGAGAACAATATACATTTAGGACTGTACGTTGCTGACCTTTCAGAATTGGAGTTTGAAATGGAAGGCATTTTGTATCTTCTGCTCGACGATGATCACTTTCTCACAGGGACTCGGCCCTTTATCGATCGTTAGTTTTACCGAGACGTCTGGGCCTTTTGAATTTGCTGACTGAATTCAGGCTCCAATGATCGACACATATATCAAAAAGTTTGATTCGGATCTTGAGGGCGTCGTTGCTTTCACCGGCGTCGCGATTCTGGTTCTTGGATTTTCCAACTTCATTTGGGTGCCTGTCCAAACATGTTTTGGGCGCCGGCCAGTGCTGATTACCTCGTCCCTGATTTGTTTTGGGAGCAGTATTTGGAGAGCGAACGCGAAATCATACGGTAGCTTCATGGGAGCATGTGTGTAAGTTTTAAAGATGAAAAGCGTGGAATTAGAAACACTGATCGGAAGCAGACTGAATGGATTTGGTGCCGGGCCTGCTGAAACTGCACAGCCAACAATTATCGCCGATGTGATATTTCTCCACGACAGAGGAAAGTATCAAGCACTTTATTTCGCGTCTTATTTTGCGTCACTTACGGTACGTTGTGTTCCTCAGAACCCCTGCGAGTTACGATACTGACATTTCCAGCTCGGACCGATGATCGCAGGACCCATGGCTCAAAACTATGGCCCGGAAAGCTTTTGGTGGCTCAATACAGCTCTCACAGGCTTTACAATTGTTTGCTGCGTTTTCCTCTTCCCAGAAACAAGGTACACGCGCATTACCCCAACCAACGAGGGCATCCAACCAAAGTCCACCCCTTTGAAAGGTGAACCAACCGAAGTCCAAACATCTGAAGATCAAAGCACCACGCCCATACCCATCAAAAAAGAAACCAGTGGAATAGCCAGCATTGAGACAACCCAAGACCCATGGCTGGGCCGCGGAACTCCATCCAAGCAACAATGGAAATTAATCCAACCATACCACGGGAACATCCTCCAAGAAATCAGGCTCCCATGGATATTATGGAGTTTCCCAATCGTTCAATTCGCAGCCTTCGTCGTCTCTTGGTCCGCTTCTACTTTGTTGGTTGTCAACCTCACTCAATCTCAAGCATTTGCTGCTCCTCCATATAACTTTGGATCTAGCATGATTGGCTTATTCAACTTAGCAATATTTATCGGGACTATGATTGGACTCTTTACCGCTGGTCCTTTGAGCGATGCTATTGCGGCACGATTGACGAAGCGGAGAGGTGGGATTAGAGAGCCCGAAATGAGACTTTTGGCTATGATTCCTTATGTGTTGCTTATGATTGTTGGGGATATCGTAGTGGCAGTCGGTTACCAAAAGGCGTGGGATTGGAAAGCACGTCTACCTCTTCCTTTTTGCTGCTCGCTTAGGTGACGTTGTCTAACTGTTTTGTAGGTAATCGTTATCATCGGCTACACATGTATCGGAATCCAAGTCGCTGCCCTCCCTGCAATATCATCCACGTACGCCATCGATTCTTACAAACCCGTAACAGGGGCCGTCTTCGTCATGATAACAGTCAACAAGAACGTTTGGGGTTATGGAGTAAGTAAATTCCTGACCCCGTGGATTGTGAAAAATGGGTTCATACAGCCGATTCTCACGAATATGGCTTTGGCGATTTTCTTCTGTGCCATGGGTGTTTTGTTTTGGTTTTTAGGGAAAAGGTTTAGGGGGTGGACTCGGGAGAGCAAGGTTCATAGTATGTAAAACAGAGAAGGGAAAGTATGTTTGAACTTGGTAATATTGGCAAGTGAAGATGTAAAGTATTGCTAAGACCCAATGAGTATCACAGCCCATATTTCCGCTGTAGTCCGCAAATATCCAGTAATTAGTAACGCTGATATACTAAAAGTAGACTTTGTTTCTCTCATCGTGATGAGTCAAACTTAGAGATGTTACTAAATGCTTGTCCGCAAATCCTGTCTAAGATGGTGACGGGGAAAAAAAGTTATCAAACATAAGCTCGGGAGAAAGGGAAACAAGTAGAATGTGAAATATGCCATGGGTGTAAGCTACTTTTCCTCGAAAAAGCAAACCCGATTCGCGAGTACTCTACCAAAGGACGAGTAAGCAAGCAACAATTGGGGGCCAAAAATACAGTGTGGTAAACTGAAAATTAACTAGTAAGCCAAAAATTATTGACTAAGGTATCAAACTTCGAATAAGCTATACAAAAACTAGTGGCTAGAAAAGTGTCGAGTGATCAATCAAATAACAAGTAAGCTATCAATCACCGAGTAAGCTACAAACACCAAGTAAACTAATAAGTATCGAGTAAGCCATCAGCCAGTAGATAAGCCGTACAAATACTAGGGATCAAAAATAGGTTGTGAGTAAACCATCAATCGTCGAGTCAGCCAGCAAAATATCCGGGGGTTGTATCTAACTCTTCCTTGCAAACCCAAGGCTATCTACCTATGGTTTACCTACAAATAGCTAACTCTTATCGGTAGGTCACCTACGGATAGCACTCCCTTCAATTAGTAGGTCACCTACCGATAACTTGGAAATTCTAATAATTACATACTTATAATCACAAGTACTAATTCTCTATCGGAGATAATTAAAGGGACTGTGACTCAAGAAGCTTGCTCTATCATGCAGCTTGTAAAGTGTTTTTTTGCCCTGTCGTTGGATTCCCAATTTGTTTCAAGCTTCTAAGCCTCATCTGACTGCGAGAGAGAGAGAGAGAGTACGTACCTATTCACTTCCTTTTACTTAGTCAAGGTATTTCTAACCTAGTTCACCTCGTTATATACTCTCAACAGTAGCCACCCGGTTGGAGAAAATATATCAGGCCCCACCTGTATACGCCTACACTAGTTATTATGTATACTCAAATAAGGAAAAGGTGTAACGTTGGTACTGTGGTATAACCCGCCGACTGAGGGGGAGTGTTGAGTTGTCTTTTTGGTTCTTTCGCTGTTGAGCTCTAGCTGCGGAAACAAAAAGAGGTTACTTCCTAGTAAATGAAATTTCCTGTTTTTCAATCAGAGGAGCAGATACAGCAAGAGATTCTGTGAAACCTCTCAAGGAATTACCTAAGTTCTATAGAGGAGCGGAGAATTCTAATTTCTTTTAACCTCTTTTTCTAACCACCTCCCTTTTCTCTTCCCTATCCCACACGATACCTCAAAACCCAAATTCCCCTCCATCTAACACCACCCCAACCCCGCAACCTCACAAACTCACCGCCCTACGGACTCAATCTCTCAATCTTCCACTCCTCCCCCTCCTTCTCATACAAGAACCGATCATGCAGCCGACTATCCCTCCCCTGCCAAAACTCCACTCTCTCCGGGCGTACCCTAAGTCCCCCCCAAAAACTCGGCACCGGAATCTTTTCCTTTCCTTCCAACTCCTTCTCCCTCTCTTGCACCCACCCTTCCAGTTCCTCTCGTCCTTGTAAAACTTGACTCTGTCTCGAAGCCCAAGCCCCAATCCGACTCCCCCTAATTCTCGTATCGAAGTAAAGCTGACTCTCCGCATCGCTCAACCGTTCAACGGGACCTTCTATGCGTACTTGTCTTTCCATTTCGGCCCACCAGAAAGTCAAAGATGCGTAGGGATTGGTAGCGATGTCTGCAGCTTTTTTACTCGTTCCCCAATTACTATATATGACAAAACCCTTGGTATCGAGTTCTTTCAGATATACCATCCTCGCGCTGACTCGTCCCGAGGGGAGGGAGGCTGTCGAGAGACATACGGTTTCGGGGTGTGGGACGCCGGAGCTTTGGGCGAGCGAGAACCAGCTGTGGAATTGGGCGAAGGGGGAGGGGGAGAGTTGGTTTATTTCTAGAGTCCCCTTCTTGAATTGTTCGGCTTGGGTATTTGTTTTGGAGTCGGCTGGTGCGACTGTGTTTTGGTTAGCTCTGTGTTGTTGTATGGAGGGGTAATTGGCGGGGTAAAAGTTGGGATGGATGCATACAGATTAATTTATCTTGCGGTGGTGGGTGGAGGGCCATTTGGAAGGCTGAGGATCTTAGTAGTAGTCGCCTTGTTGAGAGCATGTATAATCAATTGCCCTGAGAATCTGCGGGTTCGTGTTGATTTATGTGGAATTGTTGGAGTGGAGTGACTTGGGAGGGTCGCCGGGTCAGCCTATTTCTCACCTATTTTCTGAAGGCGAGCTCAAGGGTCATGACGCACAAGAAGTCTTTGGAGTCGGGATGTACCCAGCACCACTACTTTGTTACACCACCGCCTAACATTCCATTGGAGAACTGATATCGTATTGGTCTCGTGTATTTCTTCTTGTAAAGCGAGTTTTACTCTTGGTGAAAATCTGTATAGCAACCTATGCAAACAAAATGCACCTGTACTTTTCCCCAAACGCCCATAATGCTCATCAATCGTGAAAAGTATCCCCCAAGCTCTAATCCATCGAAGGAGCCAAAGAGATCAAACTAAACCTCAACTCCCCTCCCCCAACCTCCGCCTCCCTCTTGAGGAAAAGTCTCACCCCCAAATCAAGAGCCTTCTCACTAAGAACATCCTCCTCCCCAACTGGTCCCCTATTAATCGGACCCTTCCGTCTCCCATCCATCTCCCACAGATTATTCTCCGCATCCTTGACAAAGCAAACATAATGCAAATCGATATCGTCCTCGGCCCCTGGCGCATTGCTCTGTCCCTGTGAAGCCGCCCCCTGATGTGCCTTCTCCAGTGCTTGAGAATTATAAAGTAACTCCGCGCGTTCAATAGGACCCAGCGGCGTCGCGCCCTCAACCAGTTTCTGTAAATCCGAACCAGGTGCTACTCAATCATTAGCCCATATTCCCAACACCAAAAAGGGGCTTCCATACTAATAAACTCCCTCGCACTCCCATTACTAACAGCATGCAAAATCCCAATCAACCCACACGCATTCCTAATCGTCTGTTTATACCACACAGCCGGTTCCCCCTCTCCCTTGCCCTCATACTCTTCCCTCTCCTCATCCTCTTGCACCCTGTGTGTTTCGTAGGATTTACTGACGGGGAAGACGAGGAGGAGGGCGCTTGCAGGACGAGGAACGAATGCTAGGAGTTCGGGGTCATCGATGCTGAAGACGTCGTGGAAACCGAGGGAGGGGGAGAGGCCGAGTTTGTGAACTAAGGAGCTCATTACTTCGGGGTTGTTTTCTGGTGGTAGATGTTAGTTGGGTGGTTGTAGGTCTGAGGGGGGAGGGGAGCATGTACCTAGGGGCACGAAGGCCTTCCGACCTTTGGGGACATCTGGGTTGCTGGAGGGGATCTCTTCTGCCATGATGGGTGTTTGTATTTTGCGTCGGTTTGTTTGAGAGGAAATGGGAATGGTGAGGTTGGCTTTGGAAGCTTGGGAAGTGGTAGGTAGGTAGCTAGCGATATCTACGTAACTCCCCCGCGGCCGGCCCGGAGAAACGTCGGTGGGCCTTTTTCTAGGGTTTTTAATAAAACGCATCGCTGGAAAGAAGTCTCTAGTCATGGGGTGGCGGATCTTAGTAGGTTCTTGGAATAGTAAAGAGAACAAGTGATTCTCTTCCCTAATTCTTCTAGACTTCTAGATAATAGTTCTTCTTCAAATCTGTCTCGCACAACATCCCCCTTCCTATCCCTACATGCGGCTTCGGGGTAAGATCATCTCAATGAGAGTTCCCCAAGCTTTCCCATTTAAAGTGTTCTCTTTTGTCGCCGTTTATCATCATAATTTTCATTCTTAAATATCCAAAATCTCAAGTTTCATTCCTCGTCTCTTTACATCAGCCCGGCTTGAACATCATTCATTCTTGGCTTGTTAATGATATCTTCCCTCAGCTCTATCAGGACGCATCAAATGCTTCGCTTCATACAAACAAAACCATCAATTACTCAATGAATTTCCATCACAAGCGTATTCTCGTCCTCGCTTTCCTCTTCAAAATCAACGTCAATTTCAAGCAGAGCACTCTATTCTCTACTGGGGTCCCCCCGTTGAAAAATAGCCTCATCCTTCATCGACCATCCCTACAACCATTTATGAATCAAAAACTCAAAAGTCTCCTGCGTCAGCCCAAACACAGGAACTTGCTCGTAAGATCTTCGAACAGAACGATAAAATGAAACTGGAGCAAGATGGGACGCAAACCTAAGGCCCCGACTACTAGAGCACGAATAATGAACTAAACAGTTTATTTACACGTGTTTTATACCCATGAACACCCGCACTTGTTCATTACCAATGGCCGGGCGGAAAAATCCCCGTATGCATACGAGCAATTGCTTTTTCGGGATGGGATTTCTCCGCTTGGTTGGGCAACTTGGGCTCTTGGTATTTCTGTTTGGACTGTCGTCTAAACATTGGGCACAATTTTTTCGATCGACCATCGACCATCGGAAAACCATTTCTCTGACCTCCTTTCTCATCCGGTTAATACTATAATATGCCCCGACCCTTTCTCTCATTTAAAGTGTTTCTCGGATCCACGGTGGAATCAGTTTACCGACTATTCGGTCGATTCACCGTAAAAGTATATTACCCCTGTTTAAAGTTAGAGGGTTTTTTTACAGTTCTCGTAAAGTTTTGTTGCCAAAATGAAAATGTCGGTTTTAAGTGAGTCTGGGTTAGCGTAAAAACAGTGCTTATTTATCCTTTTTAGGGTGAATTGCAAGAACAGTCTGTAATTCTCTCGAAAACGTTTAATCAATTCGCCAACTTTCGTTCCCCTTTTTCGGACTCGGCGCCAACAAGAGGACCGAAAAAAGCCAGTTTAAAGGTTGAGACGCGCAATTGTTTCGGCCAAGTCGGTTATTCTCAATTCTCTTTGACTGTCTCATATCCAAGGGTCTTCGCTTAGCAAACTTTATTATATGGAGCTCTCCACCATGGGTGGTTCGACCCTCTCAATTTCCTTCTAGAAATTGTTTCGTTGCATAAATTCCGATCTTGTGATTGGTACATTCATTACCAGGCCCATGGGTTTGCCATGTTTTTTTGCCCCATGCCTACAGCCTCATCTGAAGAAGGTTTTGTCTGATATATTCGATACAACCCTGTCCTCGGCACTGGTAAAAGATCCATGTTCGTAAGTATATTTTTTCCGCTCCGCTTGAGTGGGTATGGGGTTCTCCATGAGCTGTTCATGGTCGATCATGCAACTGTATATATGACCAACAGTTCCCCTCCGACTGTTCCATAACAGATCCCAGAAACTATACTTTCTTTTTCCCAAAACAACAGTCTTTTTTATTGACCTTTCTAACACACTCTCTTTCAACAAAACTTATTTAATAAAAGATGTCGATTATCTCTTCGCTTACCGTTCTTGCTCTGGCAGCTACTACCTTTGCGCAGAAATGTCCGATTGTCGTTGAAGGTAGAGTGCCAGCGACAAGTAAACCAGCAACTTTCGATACCAAGGCTAGTTTATTCGATTCGGGCAACGTCAAGGGAGCTAGTGTGTCTTTCCCAATTCCATAACCCTCATTCCATCCCTAACAATCCTAGATCTTACATTCGCCGAACTCATCACCCTCCCAACAAACCTCAAAGCCTCGCTCTTCGACGCCAAACAAACCCAACCAATCTCCCTCTCCATCTCCGATAAATCCATCTTCGCCCCCTCGGCAACAAACGTCCAAACCGGTTTCCGCCGCGCGGAACTCATCCCGGCAACCAACAATGGAACGGACAACTCTACCGTTGGACAAAGAGTCATCCATTTCAGTGTTATGAAAGATGATACCAAGCCCCTCAACGCTTCTCACGAGTACCAAATGGTGTTCCTTGAATCCTCTGATTTCTCGACCAACCAACTTGCTGTCAAGACCGGAACGATTTCTGGACTCGCGAAGTTGCAGAACCCGGGAAGTTTGATGACGAAGTTTAATTCCACTGCCGCGAAGGGGAGCAAGACCAAGGCTGAGCAGGGGATCAAGGCTAGTGCTGCGGGAAACACCATCGTTGTTCAAGGGAACGTAAACACTGATCTTGGAGTCATTTTCGAGACTGAGTTTACTGGTAATGGAGTGTGGCATAATTTCGGTGTGGTTATGGATTATGATAAGAAGTAAGCTCCTTCCTTCCCCTCCTTTTTTTTTAAATTTAGCGAGAAACTAATTTGTTTTCAGCACAACACAAATCCTTTACTCCACCGATGCCACAGCTCTCGCTCCCGTTACTCAACCTATTTCTAATGTCATCTCGGGCCAGGGTCAACATCACTTTGGGTTGCTTAAGAAGCCTACTGGTGATAACTTGACTGATGTCACCAAGCAAGGTTTCCAGCCTTCCGGGATTAATGAGGCTGTTGTTTATGGAGGTGTTTTTATTGAGAATGGGGCTGGGGCTTGTGTTAGTACGAGTGCTTAGGTTCTGAGTTTGATCTTAGACTGGGTATACTTTCCGTTTTCCGGTGACTTAGGGGTGTGGGTTAGATTTATGGGCTGTAAAAATAGATATTTTTGGTGCGAGTGAAATTAGTTGAATTGATTACTCGCTGGTCGTTGTAATGTTTACTTCGTTCTGTTATTTCAAGTCCCTAGCTTTGTTACTTCGAATTGTTTTGAATCGCCGCTTTTGATTTTCTGCTTTCTACAGCGAAATACTGTATGAAGTATCGACATGACTTTACTTGTTTGAGGCTTCGTGTGTAGTAACGACCACTTTGATTCATAGCAATTTATTTACTTGTGGTGGTCATCCAGTTTGTGTCATCTATCTTAATCACAAGGTTGAGGTTTCGGCTCACCCATAATTTTATAACATCCAATTCACTTAAAGAGTATGACTTCTACGATTGACGAAAAAGACTTCAGTACGATGGAACTAGAGATTCATCATTTGAAAGGAATTCTAAGTAATTTAGGATCCAGGGTCAGAGGGTGGATGGAAGCTTTGGCCCTGAAGCTGTGCCACTATAGTAATTAATACATCAGTGTCGTGATTTGAACGCATTCGTCAGAGAACGCTGGTAATAGTAAGCGGGTGAGCCCATGGCTCGCAAACATTCTAGGTCGTAGCTTCCTCTTCATTATAATCCGTTGGAACTCGGGGCCGTTTTTTCTATCATAAAAAATCGGACATTGTTCACAACCATTCTTGTATATTTCTTCAAGAATCCTCAGAGAACAATTAGTCAATATACAGGGCGTAGCAGATAGATAAAAATAAAACCTCAACCTTTTTCGTGGACAGTCCCAGAAAAGCAAACGGGGGGATGATTGGCCCAGTTTGAGACTATAGCTAGCACTCACGTTTTTGCTGTGAAGTGTACCCTCAATAAACAATATGAACTGGTGCTCACGATGGGCGGCAGTAGATAGTTGCGACTCGCAGCTTTCATGGCTTTGGTAGGTTTCCTTGTTCCATCTAGGGGAGTTTTAAGTTGGTATTTGAAAGACTTGGAACAGCCGACTTCGTTTATCCTAGACGTCTCGATCAAGTTTTTCTCTTTACCACCCCTATTTATCTGTCAGTTTTCGGGTTCTGAAATATTGAGGGTTGCATTGGATAGAAAAGATAGTCCAACTTGGGAGAAAATAAGCGAAATATCAGCGTGGCGTACAAGGCTCGCCAATAAGAAAACTGCTGGCTACGCTGCCTGACCAGAGGTTTCAGCTCTTATGCGACCACCTCAAAAACAAGAAGGCTGTCGCGATCTTCTCTTCCTCTATTTAGTTTTCTTTTTCTATTCAACGTCGAATCCCGCTTGTTGCCTTGTGGAAACTGAAACTCGAAAAGGCTACAATGAATTTTGCTGTACTCATATTATTGCTCATTGGAGACACTTCCGCGACCACTTTCAACGTCAACTGTACCTTTCCCATAGAAGGTTCCAATTATGTGACATCCGCGAACGTTCGCTCGACCCTAGGCATATTTTGGAACTGTATTTTTACTCTCCTCATTTGTACGTGGTCTGTTCTGCACCTTTCTGTGCCGCCACAAGACGACGAAAAAATGGTTAAGGGGATACTACCCCGGCTCTGGGAAAAGTTGGAAGGGATGTTGAAGCCATTTTGGACTAAGTTCAAGTGGATGGTCGTTACTTTATTCCTACCGGAGTATTTGGTGGGACGGGCACTGGGGGAGTTATATGCTGCCCGATATTCTTTCAAACGTCCATCTATGACCAAATTGCGCCGCGACGGCAAGATTGAATGGAGCAAGACGCATGCTTTTTATGCTAATATGGGAGGCTTCGTCATGACTGAGCCTGACAAGGACTCCACGGGACCTGAAATATATTCGGAAGAGCAAGTTAGAAATTCCACTTCACATCATCTTCGATACATCAACTGGAATGTCATTATGCCTGAGTTGACGGAGTCAAGAATCGCCCTGAATTCTGCCCAAATTTGCGTGTTTCTGAATATTGGACTTATTTCGGACTTGGGAGGCATGTCTGAAAAGGATATAAAAGACAAGAGCAAAGGAGACCTTTTCGTGAAGGGCGTCGCTCTCTTACAGATCCTTTGGCTTGTTATACAACTGATCAACCGAAAGATTCGAGATTTGCCTTCAACGCAACTAGAGATAGCGACGCTAAGCTATTCTCTCTGTACACTTCTTACGTACTTGTTATGGTTGGAGAAACCTCAAGATGTACGAGTACCAACACGCTTGGTAGCCACTCGGAAGCTGCGCCCGTCGGATCGACGCATTTTGTACCATTTGAGTGCAAGGTCTTTCTTCCGAAGTGTGTTCCTCAATAACTATGATTTACAACCGTCAAAATCCAAGATAGAAAATGATTCATATGCGATCGAGGCTCCGAAATGGCAAGCTCCTAGTAGCAGGGACGATAAAGATGGTAAGCTAGAAGCTCCCTTCAAAATCGGGGAAGTGGCAGAAAAGAGCATTAACTGAAACGATTCCAAAATTCAGGATGGAGTGTGACAACAGAGGAAGCAGGTTTCGTTTTAGGTGCGGTTATATTCGGGTTGCCTCATTTCATCGCGTGGAATTTTGACTTTCCCACCCTTGTTGAAAAACAATTATGGAGAGCATCAAGTGTCGTTACAACGAGTATCATGCCGCTTTATTATATGGTGTGGTATACTCTATGGCATTGGGTTGATGAACCATCCACAAAATGGTTATATTCATTTTTTCTGGGCTCGCTATCAATTCTCACTGCTGGCTCTTATGTTATTTGTCGGCTATACATTTTGGCCGAGATCTTCCGGTCTTTGTTTTATCTTCCCCCTGGGGCTTTTGAGGGAACCTGGGCTAGCTCGATTCCACACGTTAATTGACTCTCAATGTCTAGTGGAAGTATATAAAAGAAAATAGTTCAATGTATATTTCTCCAGGTGGATTTCAACGTTGTTTCTCAGGCCCATTGCTGTTTCGCCCAAATTGAACCACTATTGACGGTATAGCTTGGTGCTTAGGAACATGCAGATCATTAGCACGACGTCAGAGACCCTTACGCTTACATTTGTCATGTCTGTGACGAAGTCTTACCAAAACATAACTACTTCTCCAAGCTTCAAGTTTGCCGCCATGCCAGATTTTTTTTGTGCCACGACTACAGTGAGTTGCGAGTTAAGCTTGAATTTGTCCACTTTTTTTATAATCCGAGCTTTTTAAATAATTCCTTGATTTCCCCTCTTTTTAGGTACTCTTTTACCTATTTATTAATAATAATATATATTAGTATACTCCAGATAACAGAAAACGAGAGCTCTATATGTCCTCTATTACTCTATAAACTTTATATAATAAAAACAGATAATTTTATATCTGTCTTTATTTTTATAAAGTCTTAGTATAACTTATCGACCTTATCAACCTTATATAGGGGTAGTGAATTTTTTTTAAAAAACGGGGTTTTTTTTTAAGAATTATCTATTTTTTAGTTTATACTTACTTTAAATTAATAAGTAATATAGAAGAGAGATAATTAGATATAGCGCTTCTTTCTAGCTAGGCCTTGTCTCTTTTAGAGTATTTTTGTTTTCTGTCTTCTAAAGAAAAGAGAGAGAAAGCTTTGAAAAAAAAAAAAAAGCTCGGATTACAAGAAAAGTGGGCAAATTCAAGCTTAACTCGCAACTCACTGTACTGCAATTTCCATTGTTTCTTCCGCCTATTGAAAGCACTTTTCAATAATGGCCTCCCATCAGCCAAATGAGTTGGAATTCCATCATCATCTCACGCCGAGAAACTGAAATCATTTCGAAAAATTTCTTGAGGTGGCATTTCCCTAGCTGAGAGTTTCGCAATATGAGCCGCTTCCGCAGCTTCCTTTTCCTCCACCTTTTCAAATTGCAACATCTGTTGATGTTGTAGATCTTCTTCATCAACTGATCCATCACTGGTGATTTTGAAGACATCTCCTTGCTTGCATAACCATCGAACAATTTTTGCAATATTGTGAGCATCGTCACTCCCGCTGTGATGTTTCCAGATCAGCTCTTGCCCGATCACGTTTAGCATCCGCACCATGGAATGGGCTTTCTTTCCGGTAAACAGTTCAAAGGCATGTTTAATGTTGCACCACTTTTCAAATAATGGTAGGCGCTCAATGGAGTGGAAGGATTGTTCTGCAGGAAGCATAGCTCTGAAGTCCCAATCACCACATATTATTGCGAGAGTATTTGATTCGGTCGCTCCATAACGATCCAGAAAGGACAGCAAGTTCTTCCATGCTTCTGGGAAAGTGTGGCACTCGTCAAAAACTTGCTGAGGAATGTCTTGATTATTTTTCCGATTTGTATTGCGTTGGGGTCAAATAAAAGTGTGAAACTCGTCAATGACGTCCAAAGAGGGCGTCTTTGTAGATAGCAAGACGAGTGGGAATTCTGTCACCTCGTGCGTGCCGTCGGACTCATTGATAGATGCCTCGAGATCGACGACACATATGAATTCGTAGCGCTGTTCATGAACACTGTTCATTTTTTGAATCGACATCTCGCAGTACATTTTGGCTCACTTATGGCCACAGGAAGCGAAAGTTATGTGAAATGTGATGCTGGTGTAATAGTTGGCGATATCTGACATGAGTCACCACTTTGCGAGGGTCATATGACGGGTACGATCATATAGCGAGTAACATGAGTTTTTTTTTGATGTTAATGAGCCTGACAACGTTTCAAAAACACACATGTATACAATGTTTCCACTTATGGGGTTAAGAAAAGGAAGCGATAATCTATGCTCACTCGCTTTTCACGTGACCATATCACAAGTGATGAACTTCTTCTCGTGTTTTGATGATACTAGCTTTTGTAAAACACCTTTTGTTCAAACATGACATTGGGTAATTAGAGACTGACAGAAATTTCCCTCAAGAATCACACCTTTCCACCTTACCCCTTTTCCCTCGGCAAATTTTGGCAAAGTCATAAAGAAAAGAAATTAGAATTAGAGAAGAGTTATCTATTAATATATCTCGAATACCATCACCCTCACACCTATGAGCTACCCATTTTCTCGAGTATGATGCTACAAGTCCTACTCAAATATCTTTCGGTTGCCTTAATAAACTTCAGTTCATTGCCTCGAAGAAGTTGACTAACCCGTGGCAACGAAAATAAATTTGTGCTTTGTGAAAGGTAGCGTGAAGAATAGCATTTATGTAGAAGGTTTCTGCTACACTCGATGTTCAAACATGAGTCTTATGCATTTAACTCTCTTGGTGTGACTTGGTATCCTTCCAAATTAAAAATTGTTAAGACACGACCGCGGATCGGAAAGGTATAATATTCGTATCATAAAATTTGAAAGAGCATTTTTCAGGGTTTGGGAATACATCAATGCGGTCGGTGCTGTTTTTTTGCCCAAGAATCGAAGCAAGTTCCAGGTATTTAATTCGGAAAGAACGAATTTGCCTATTGAGGTGTTTGTAAAAGGAAGGATTGATTGCGGTTAGGGAATCGGGGGTGTGATGGGACATACAGAAGGGAGTGATCGTTCAAATTCTCTGTCGATTGATGCTATCGCGAGGCCCGGTTACTAAAAGAAAGACCTTTTGTTTCTCATGCATGATCCTGGACTTTCTCGAAGACATCCTATTTTAAGCTTTACGAATATTCTGGTCATATGCACACTGGTCTCGGCGTAATAAACAAAACATACCTCTCGGGACAACGGCATGTCTTTTCTTGGAAACGCGGGGGAGCGGGGAAGATGCTGTGGGGTGCAATAACTACGCGTTATCAAACTGACTGGCTGTGTTTGTTCAATGACGTTCCGAAGTAACATATTGTGGGGGATGCTTAATGTTTACAACCACTATCGCCTATATTATCGAGACAGCATGGCCACCAACCTAATTCCGAGTCTCGCTGTCCCACACAACTACCGAACCTCAAAGCAGTAGGAGGTAATATCGCACGGCTAATGCTAGCCTATGAAATTTTTACAAATTTATCCCTGTGACCTAACCGAGGATTTTTTGCCTGCAATGAATTTTGCCGTACATAGTTTGGTTGCCGTGGGGCTACTGCAAATTGCCACATGCTGAAGAGAATGTTTCCGGGTTTCTGCTCTTGGTGTTGATATAAGAAGGATGGGAGGGGGAGGGGCCGAGCCAGGGAAGGTCCGTTCTTCCCAACTTTACATTCTTCGGTTGTGTCGCCAGATTATCATCCCCATTTCAAAATCAAGATGTTTTGGTCCAGTGTGCTAGCCTTGACGGCGCTCTCTGCACTCACAGAAGCTCAAGGTCAGAATACTATGTTGCGTTTCGGTTGCTCACAGATTGTTATTGACCGAATCGATCCTCTTGTGAACCCTGACACACTTCCATCCCCACACATGCATCAGGTAGTTGGAGGAAACGCATTCAACGTTACGATACCCTCGACCGATGTGAGCACTCTTGCCGATTGCACTAGTTGCAGTTACGCGGACGATCTTTCGAATTACTGGACGGCAAATCTCTATTTCAAAGCTCGAAATGGTACATACAAGCGAGTTCCACAAGTCCCCAATAGATTGCTATTCAGCGACAAGTTTACGACTCAAACATCGGGTGGATTCGTGGTGTACTATGTTTCAGATGGCAAGAAGAAGGTTACTGCTTTCAAACCAGTAAGTTCAAATTCGAAATGTGATAACCAGTCCCTAACTTTAGTGATTAGGGCTTCCGAATGCTCGTCGGTGATGCAAACCAGCGTGCAAAGATTGGAAGCGGAAGAAAGACACAGAGTTGCTTCCGTTGTTATAGTGGCCCCAATTTTGGGGGAGATAACGCAGCCCCATGTCAAGACGCGAAGCTAGACACCGAAGAGCTTCCCAAAGGACAATGTTTAGGTGGTATTCGATCCAACATCTTGTATCCAACCTGCTGGGACGGTGTCAATCTTGACAGCCCTGACCACAAGTCCCATGTCGCTTACCCAACTGCTGGACCACAACAATTTACTGGATCAAGCACGGGCGGTGCCTGTCCCTCAACGCACCCGGTCAAGAGTGAGTATTCTCCGTGTTATTCTTTCCTCTTTCAGGACGTTTGAGAAGGAATGAGAATTGGTTTCCTCCTTATTTAACTTTGTTCCTCCTCTCGAACCCTATTTCCCCCTTCACTTCCTCGAACCTACTTTTAGAAATGGCAATACTGACTCCAATATCACCCACAGTCCCACAAATCATGCTCGAAATCGTCTGGGACACAACGAAATTCAACAACAAGGCGGACTGGCCAGCCGATGGATCCCAACCTTTCGTCCTCAGCACCGGTGATAACACCGGTTATGGGCAGCACGGTGATTACGTCTTCGGCTGGAAAGCCGACTCCCTCCAAAAGGCAATGGACAGTGGAGCTGGCTGTATGGGTGCCGCTTGCGGAGGCCTCAAGACTCAAACGATTGACCCAGCGAATAAGTGCAAAGTGACAAGAAAATATCCAAGCGAGGACTATGAAGGATGTGAGTTTTTCTTCTGCAATCCATTGATGGTTTTCTCTGACTGTTTACAGGGCTTGATCACCTCCCAGGAATGGCTTCTTAATCAGCAACTGTGGAAAATGGGAACCGGGAGACTTCCTTCGGGCATTGGGAGATCGTCTTTGATGGGTATAATTGGAGGAGTTTGCGCGAGACGTTGTTGTTGATACTTCATCTTTCATTTGATACGAGACAAATCATGCTTTAGACAAAAAACGCAGGCTAAATCCTTTAACTGAGAAAAAAGTGCCCCTGTGAAGGACAAGAATAACAAGTAGCTCGAGAGAAAATTAACAAGATAAAGTTTATTTTCTTGGCCGGAAATGAACGGAAGGTTCCAGGTTTTGTCTCGCAAGAGCTGTCACATGACAACACCCCTTCTTTCCAGCCACAGTCTGAGCATTAATTTCCAAACGGTATTTGAGTTCTTATAAAAAGACGAAACAGCCATGAAAAGAGAGCGAGACAGAATTTGGATCTTTTTACTTATTACTTAGTGAAGTTCAAAAAAACGTGGTATAAATTCGCTATATCTAGTGCTACAGAGGACGCTGTGGGTCCTTGTGGCTGATGGGCTGATGGGAGTGAATATACTCCCCCCCCTAAGTATATATAATCCCCACGTTGCGGGTCCTGTGTATTGTCAAAGCGCTGAGCCAATAATAAGCAGAGTTAAAGTTAAAAAATGGAATGATAAAGAAGCTTCTAAATTCAGGCCTTGTTTCTACGTGAACGGTTATCTCAAAAAGTAGCCAAGAAAATCTAGCTCTAAAACGAGGGAGGGGACTAATAATCTACAAGCAAGTGATTGAAGCCAAAGACAAAAAAGCGAACTCAAAACCATGTAGGGTAGTCATGAGTTAATAGTTGAATTGGCTGTGAGATCCAGTCTTTGAATTGCCTAAACCCCTTTTAACCTCTAACCCGATATCCTCTGATTTCATCTTCAAGCCCGGGACTCTCGAAAACTGTGGGAAGTCACACCTTACCTTCTACTTTTAAAATCAATCCGCCTAAAGGGACCGTGATACGCATCAACTGATGCGTAATCCCAACTGGCCAGGGTGGGTATCTTTCATCTCTTGATAAACGCTCGTCTATCGAAAACGAAATCTAAGACCAAGAAATGCTAAAACCAAATTAGCAAAAAATTCCTAATCCACGAAAAGAGAAATCAACTTACTAAAGCATGATCCCCGCCCCAGCAGCCATGGCAGCAAACTGCTTCGCCGTCTTTCTCAACTCCACCCCCCTATCCTTCCCCGTCTCCAACAACTCCGGAATCACAGCCACGGTCCCAACATAAAGGAAAGTCCCCGCCGTAAAAGGCAGCAGCATATCCCCCCAACTCAAACTCGTACCCATCAGTCCCTCAAACCTCCCATTCGCGTCTACACCACTTCCGCCGTATTCCTGCACTGCGATACCGATGAGTGTTCCGAGTAATGCGCCGACGGCGGTGAGGAATTGAGCACCCATTGCTTGTCGTTTTGAGAAGCCGGATTGGATTAGCAGCGCGAAATCACCTACTTCGTGGGGGATTTCGTGGAAGAAAACTGCTACTGTAGTTGTAGCGCCGATGGTTGGAGAGGCGTAGAAGGAGGAGGACATTGCCAGGCCGTCTGTGATGTTGTGTGTGAAATCGGCGCTGGGATGTGTTAGTTTGTATCCCTTCAGGTTAATTGGAGAACTAACATGAGATTAAGATAGCCTGCTAGTTTCACACTAGCATTGATTTCCTTCTTCTCATCCTCCTCTTTCTTAGCCACCTCGATTGCATTTCCATTCGCCTGTTTCCTTGAGCGTGTGCTCTTAGCAGGAGAATCCAAAGCTGTAGAGCTCGCAGCCGATTTCTCAGCTGTCTCATTCGTATGCGAGTGACTGTGATCATGACCACCCTCTCCCCCAGTCGCAATTCTCAATCCCTTATCCATTGCAACAAAAGTCACAAAACCAACCATAATCGCAACACCCAACAACAAATTCCGATTCGGCTCCACCAGCACAAATCGAACATGCTCGGGAGCATCTTCACCCAAGAATATCTCCGGCAGAAGATGGAACAACGTATCACCCAACAGCCCCCCCACCGCAAAGGCAACCATCACCGAGAGCGAAGAGGGGTCGATATTCGGCGGACATAACGCGAGCAGGAAATTCGGAGGTCCAGAGATATAAAGAGTCGCGAGGAGAGCATTAACAGCCGGCGTCCCAGGGAAGAGAACCGCGAAGATGCGTGAGGTCAGTGAGGAGGTTTGCGGGGAGGTCGCGACTTTGTAGGTATTCAGATCTTGAACCAGGGCGCATTCCTAGATGATGCGTGTCAGTCAGTGGGTTTGTTCAAGCCTTCCAGGTGTTTTAAAGCTTGATGGTCTCGGGGGAGCTCGACCTGGAGTTACTGTTTGCGCTGGGAAGTTTGGGGATAGGTACCTGAAGCTTGTCCTCGATTTCGGGCACGCTCATTGATGCAATCGAAGCTGCATGTTTCTCCGCTAGAACGAAAGCGCAGGCGGCCAGTAGCAGGATGGCCACGCGACGAGGATGGAAGAAAGGCATGGTGTTGTGCAATTTAGGCAGGTGAGTGAGGTTGAGAAGGGGAAGGACAGAGCTCAAGGTGCGGGTAAATCGGCGATCGCGGAGGGGTGGAGTGCAGTGCTCTTTTTCCCCTTATTCGCTTCACGGCACAGTTAGACCACCCTCAACAACAAAGCACCACAGGCATACCCTTCCTACCTTCGGTAAGGCCCTGCCCTTGATAAAGACACTACTCTTACGTGGCTTCTTTGATGCGAAGGACATGTATAAATCTACGACCTACATAGCCCCCTATATATATAAGCATATGCTTAGAGGCGGGACATAATTACCGATGTACCGATGGCTATAACAATGAGCTACAAATTCGTAGATAAGCTAATGAATCACTAAGTAAGCTATTAATACTAGTAATCTCTTAACTCGTAGGTTAGCTACTAATCTAAGTAAGCTAGCTATTAATATAGCTAAGTTATTAACCACGCCTGCCTATAAGCCTAATAATCTCTAACCTCGCTAAATTCGTAGATAAGTTACCAACTACTAGTAAGCTAATAATTTAGGTAAGCCGTTAATACTAGATAATCTCTAAATTAGAGAATAAGTACTAAGTAAGCTAATACTCTAGGTAAGCTATTAACTACTAAGTAAGCTATTAATATAAGTAATCTTATAAATAAGCTATTAATAATCTTAATAATAGATAGCCTCTAAATTCGTAGGTAAGCTATAAACTATAAAGTACTAAGCTAAGATAGTAGCTAAGATCTATTAACTACTAAGTATACTACTAATACTAGTTATCTAAATAAGCTAGAATTAATAAGTAAGCTATTAAAAGAGAGAGAGGAGCTTTAGAGCTATTAATAAATTTTACTAGATAAATTTTATACTTACGTATTAGCTTAGAGAGTTTAATTTTTTAAAATACGTTTATATAACTATCTCTACTAATTTATAAACTTTAGATAAAATATTCTATTAAAGATATAGCTATTTACTAGTACTACTATATATTAATTATCCTAGTAATAATAGAAAAAGATTATACTATTTAATATTAGCTATTATTTAAGTAAGTTTTAAAAGTAAAGCTAAGGAAAACAACTTACGATTTTCTTAAAGTTAGGCTTACTTAATATAATATAATCCTTATTAGATTCTATTCTATCTTCTTATAAGATTATATTTCTACTTAGAGATACTAATAATATACTAGTAAGAGCTATAAAGAGTTAGACTTTAAACTAATTAGTATATATATATAAAATTAAGAGAGTTATAACTTACTAGTTAGTTCTAGCTCTTTTTCTAGTTCTTATTATAGATTCTTTCTAAGACTTAAGACCTTTATAATCTTCCTCTTTTAGCTAACTATTATATATAATTTTATAGCCTCTAATAAGATTAATACTCTTAAGATAGCCTTTTCTTTAGCAGTTCTCTTAAACCTCTCTATAATAAGCTATTCGCCTTTATCTACTTATAAATCTATATACTAGGCCTAAATTAGTATCTTATCCTTTTATAGGAATACTAACTATTTTATAATAAGTTTAGATTTAGTATTTTTAAATACTAACTAGATAATCTTATTAAGAATCTACTATAGTGTTTTATTAAAGCTACGGTCGTAGAAACCTAGGTCTTAGAGAAGGTCCTACTAGATATTATTAGAAGTATAGGCTTTATTAAAATAGTTTATTTTTTAGAAAAATTAAAAGATCTAGCTTTTCTATTTTACTATAACGCTTACTAAAGTTATACTCTTCTATATTAACTTTAAAAGAGAAATACTATTAATCTTCTATTATTTATTAGTATATAACTCCTTTACTAATAGAGCTCTAGCTTAGTTACTTATTAATTAGTTCTATTATATAACTACTTATATATTATCTTATTCTATACTTTCTCTCTCTCTCTTAGTATTATTATCTTCTTTCTTATTCTCTACCTCTTTCTTATCCCTTTCTATATCTAGTAGTACTTTCTTTTTAGTAGGCTATTTATTACTTTTAATATTCTTCTTTTTATTCTTAACCTTAGTATCTTTTAATAAGATAGTAAATTAAAGGTTACCTTTCTTATCTTCTAAATATAGTCGAATCCCTCTTAAAATATCTATACTACTCTTTAGTAGTTCTAGGAGAGTTAATTTTATTATATTATTAATATTTCAAAGTCTTAGTTATAAAGAGATAAGAGCGATATATAGTAATAAATAGTAAATTAGAATAGTAATAGAGAAAATAAGCTTTAAAAGAGAGTATAATTATAAATCTAGGAAATCGAGAAAGTTATAAGCTAACTAGGATAGTGATTATAAAGGTGAGACTACGCGTTATAAGCCTTATAAGCCTACTACTAGGTTCGATTCAACAGATAATTTATATATAAGTTATTACTAAAGAGAGTTAGAGCTAAAAGATGTCTATTATAAGTAAGAGAAAGGTTAGTAATTAGTATAATTAAGTTATTATATTAAAGAGAAAGTTATTAAGTAAGCTAAGCTAATAGAATAAGCTAGTCTTTCTCTAATAAGTCTTAATATACTACTCTATATTACTCTACTACTACTAGGTAGTAGCTAATAGCCTTTAGTTAAGTACTTATATATATTATAATACTTCTCTTATCTTTAGAAGTATAAATGCTTTCTTCGTTTATATTATATTAGAATAAATAGAAGCTAAATTATCTACGTTTATCTATATCTAAAAGACTAAATACTAATAACGACCTCTATTCTAACTCTTTAAATTATAAGTAAGCTACTCTTAAACTATAAATTACTAATTTAAAAGTAAGCTAAGTATAAGTAAGCTATTCTATAAGTTAAGAATTCATAGATAAGCTTCTAAATTATAAGTAAGTCTCTAAAGTAAAAAATAGGCTCTAAAAGTACTAATAAGCTGCTTCTAAAGTATAAGTAAGCTCTTAATTAATAAGTAAGCTCTAATCTATAAACTAGGTAAGCTCTTAAATCATAATAAGCTGCTTCTAAAGTATAAGTAAGCTCTATTCTACGAATTAGGTAAGCTACTAAAACTAATTTACAACTTTACGAAGTTCTAGACAATAGTATTAAGAAAAGCCTATAATTAATATAGCTTACTTATAACTAAAGACTAGCTTACTAATAACTAGGCAACTGGTTTACTAACTAGTAGCTTACTTATCTATAAGTAGCTTACTTATTAACACTTGTTTAAGGTTTATAAGCTATACTATTAAGAGTAAGCTATTAAGTAAGCTATAGAATTAAGAATAATTAGCTTAAAAAGGAAGCTATTATATAATATATTCTAGTAAGTAATCTATAGTAGAAGGAGTTATATATAAGATCGTCTACGTAGTTTAAGTTTTATAATTTAATTATTTAAATTATTATCTAATACTAAGAGAGGAAAAAGTTATACTAAGACTAGTAATAGAAAAAAGCTACCCTGTTTTATCTACTTATACTATAAAAAAGAGGAAGGAAAGGCAAACTCTTTAGGTATATATAAGTATCTCTAGAATCCCTTTCTACTTATATAAACGAAAAGAGAAGTAAAACTATTAATAATCCTTTATTCTATCTATTAAAAACTAGGAAAATAAACTTCTTAGGTAAAGTATTTATAAAAAGAGAGGTCTATAACTATATTCTACTATTCTCTAGATATCTATAACTTTAAGCCGATTCTTAAGCTCTTAGAAGTGCTTATACTTTACCTAGAATATTAGATAGATAAAGTTATTATAAAACTAGATTAGGTTCTTAATACTATTGTTTTTTTTAGTATTTTTAAGTTTCTTCTATTTATATTTCTATATTAGTAGCTTCGAGGCTACTCCTAGTTTAGGTTAATAATAAGTTATTATATTATAATATATCTAGTAAGAAATATTAAAACTAATTAATATAATTATAAAAGTATAAGACGTGTTATTAAAAACCGTCTTCTTTATAACTACTAGAAAGTATAACCTACTAGTTTTCTTTATAAGTTTCTTATAAAATTATATCTATTTTATATATAATATAGCTCTGTTATACTTAGCTATAGTTTTAATATTCTCTATAATATCTACTCTTCTCTATTCCTAGTATATAGTACTAGCTTATGTATTATTAAATTAAAGAGTATTACTAGAACTAATCTTCTATAACTTCTTAAAGAGACTAAGACGAAACCCTTCTTTACTAAATCTATAAAACCTATCTAGTCTTATTTTATACTACTAAGGCTTAGTACTAATATATTAATCCTTATCTCTAAGTTCTTAGAGGTTATTTAGCTTAATATTAACATTTATATTAAAAAATATATATAATACTAATAGTTTAATAGAGATTATATTATTATCTATTATATAAGTAATAATACTATTTAAGGCTATCTACTTAACCGGGTTTATAGTAGACTACTTTTTCTTAAGTTACTAGATAAGTTATTAATAATTCTATCTTTAAAGGCCTAAATATACTAGGCTGTCTAAATATTTTATAAGAACTTTATTAAGAGGTAGGTAGATTTTAAGCCTTATAGTAGTACTTAAGAATATATACTAGGTTATAAGTTCACCTCTATCTAAGTTATTAAAGAACTTGAATAAGAAAGTAGAAGCTTTAAGCTTACTTAGCTTATCTTTTATAAACTTTAAGTAGCTGTTTTTAAGTAAAACCTACTTAGTAGTCTTTTTAAGTTTAAGATAGTTTATCTATATAGTAGTGCTTTTAGTAATAGTAAGAAGTTGTTATTTTTATATTTATATAAGCTATTAGAGAGGAGTTAACTTTAAGAATCTAGTTTTAGTACTTTTAAGTGCTATTATAAATTTAGAGTACTTATTTAAGTTTATATTACTACTAGTACTACTACTACTACTACTATTACTACTTCTACTATTAAAGGTATATTTCGATTCCTAAAAGCGTTTAAGGTTAGATTATGTCGAGGATAGAAGAATCTTAAATTTAAGAGTAGTCTTAGATAAAAGTTATAACTACCTACTAACCTTATTAAAGGAATTACTTTAAGACTAGTATAATTATTAAATTAGAGTAATTTAAGAGAATAGGAATCTATACTTTAATATCTATAAGTAGTGTTTTAGATTATAAAGAGGTAGAAGGGCTATAAGGGCTATAAGGTATTAAGAGTAAGGCTAGTTAAAGTATAATTAGTTAAAGAGTAATTAGTTAAAGTATAATTAGTAGAGCTATGCTTAAAGATAAAGCTAGTAGCTATATAATTAAGACTTAGCTATTTTCCTTAGTAAATAGTTAGTTATATATTTAATTAATTATAAAGTAGATTAAGAGTATTTATAGAGATATATAAAGGTATATAAGATAAAATTATTAAGAGTAAGCCTAGTAGAAGTATAATTATTAAAGATAAGTCTAATAGAAGCGCGATTATTATAGGTAAGCCTAGTAGAAGTATAATCGAAGCTAAGTTCTTTTCTTTTAATTAGTAAATATTTAAGTAGAGTAAGGTAAGAGAGAGAGATATAGTTAGTATAGAGGTAACTAAATATATAGCTATTAGTAGAGATGTATTCGAAGCTCGGCTATCTTCCTTTAATTAGTAAACTATTAATACTAGTTTCTAGAAGTAAAGTAAGAGAGTACTTATAAGTATAAGTATTAGAGAATAGGTATAACTATTATACTTAAGGTCTTATTTATACTTACTTTTAAGTACTTAATATTATAAAGATAAGTACTAGTAAGGTGTTATATACTTATTTGTCTTTAGCGAGAAGTAATAAGAAGAGATTATATTTTAGTTTACTACTTAGAACGTACTAATAAGTATATCTTCGAGTTCTAGTAAGACGTAATAAGAAGAGGATACCTAGATTATACTAAATAGTAAAGATATTATATTAATATAAGCTAGAGATACTATATTAACTTAGGTTAATAAAGCCTAATATAAATATAGTACTTTAAGTATATTTAAGACGTTACTTTAGTAACTATATAAGTAATATAAGATAGAAGACGCTAGTATATTGGTTTTTACTTAAGAAGTTAAATATAGAAAGGAAGAGACTTTCTATTATCTACTTAAGCTAGATATAATATATTATTTTATTCCTTATTAATACTTAGTTAGTAATATACCTACTCTTATTCTCTTTTTCCTTTTTATTAGAACTTATTTAATAGTTATTTTATTATTTCTAGTTAATCTAGTAGTTAGTATAATATAGAAGTATAATATTTTAAGAGTAGTTACTAATATATATAAATAACGATTTAATTTATAAAATAAATTTAGTATTCTATATATATAAGCACCTACCTAGTATATAATATAAGATACTAATATTATTACTTAAGTAAGTACTATGTCTCTTTACCTCTAACTTACTTATAGACTAAGAGGTTTAATAAGTAGAGAGTATTATTACTAGTAGATTTTCTTTTATTCTACTTATTATAAGGTATAAGTGCTTTACTAAGTATATAGTTATAGTTACTATTACTATCTTTATAGTTCTTTATAGGTTAGAGGCTACCTTAGTATATATAGATAAGTATAGCCTTTATATATAAATAGTAGTTATTATTAAGTAGGATTTATTAGAGTTGTTATTAAATAGAGGTTATTATTAAATAAGGGTTATTAGTAGAGTTAGTAGGCTTATATTATAGCTTAAACTTTAAAGTCTGCTTACCTTTAGACGATTCTCTATTATATACTAAGAATTAGTAGCTTACTTAATAATTTAAGAGCTTACTTACTAATTAATAGCTTACTTACTAGCTTACTAGTTAGTTTAAGACCTTAATTATTAAGCGATTTCTTAAAAAAGATATATATCTAGCCTAATATACTATAGAGCTTTACTAGCTTTAAGTATTAGCACTAGTAGTTAGTAGATAAGCTCTTATTAGTAGATAAGCTAGAGTAGTAGATAAGCTAGAGTAAGAAGCGGTTAGTAATTTACTCTATAACATCTTTTACTATAACTCTGATTTATTACTAGGTCTAAGGTCTTATATAAGTTTTATATTTATATAACCTCTTTCTTATTACCTATTTACTTACTAGTACTAGTTTCCTCTATCTATTCGCCTTACTAACGAAGGTTCTTAGTATTTAAACCTAAATTGTGAAATTACGCTATTTAATAAGAAGGGGTTCTATAGATAGGTAGTAACTTACGACGCTTACTTACTTTTGAATATAGGTATATATATTCTATATTAGATTAATTATCGCTTATAAGTAGATAAATCGAAGTATAATAAACTAAAGGAAGAATTTATATACTTTACTAGTAGGATCTTAGTAATAGTCTAGAATCTTACTATTAGAGGATAATAGTCTACCTAGGTATAAGTTTAATTATTATAGTACGAATAAGAGAGAGCGTACGCTAATCGCGTTAGAGTTAGAGGTGTTTTTTTAAGAGAGATTAGCTAAGAGAGATAAATAAACTAAGGACTTTACCGAATATAGTAGCTACTACTATAAATAGTACTACTAGCTATATTCGCTTTTATATTTATTAGATACCTCTAAAATAATTAGTAGGGTTCTTACTAAATAAGAGCTTATTTATAATTTAGAGGCTTACTTTACGCTTAAATACTAGTGTTCTTATATTCTAGTAAATAGAGGGTTTTAATTTATAAGCGGTTATTAAAAGAGTCCTTTCTATGTTAATATTCCCTTCTTATACTATTAGGTATAAGAAGGAAAATATTATATATTATATATAGGTACCTAGTATATATAGGAAATGTTTAAACTTAAAAAGTACTATATATTAAAAGAGGATAGTAGTACTAATAGTTACTCCTTCTTAATATTCTCTCTTAAGTCTTCTCTCTTAATAATCTAATTATTTATAATATTAAGAAGTCTAAATACTTTATCTAGAGTATTAGTATACTTAACTATTACTTTATTATTATTACTTCTATCTATTTTAGATATTTCTTCTCCTATTTCCTTAGTACTTTTATCGTTTTCTCTTACTTATTAGATATTATATTATTTAGATATATAAAGCCTACCTCTATTATCTTCTTATTTTTAAAAGCTTAAAAGTAGTAAATTTAACTTATTTAGAATATCTATAGAGTTAGAATAGTATTATTATATATAAGGTAAAAGGATACTTTTAAGTTTCTCTATCTAGCCTATATTAGCGTACCTTATATTATAAGTAACTACTACCTTAATAATAATAATTCTATTAAGAATATTATAGTTAAAGAGTATAGAGCTAGCTATATATCCTTCTAGCTAAGACTGCTAGTTATTAAGTAGTACTTATAAAGTATTATACGTCTATTTTACTAATCTAGCTTACTTATACTTAAGTAATTCCTTTTCTTCTATATACTTTTATAAATACTAGTAAGTATTAATACCTTATAAGATAATAATATTATTTATAAACTAGAGATAAAGCGTATTTAATACTAAAGTTAGTATTAGTAATATTACCTCTTCCTATACTACTTTATATTACTATATTCTCTAATTTAACTCTTATTTAAGAGTTTCTAAGTTAAAGGTTTTTAATAAGATCCTCTTAGAGCGTGTTCTAAAAGAGAGGTTATTAAATAGTCTCTTAATTCTCTAGACTTACTTTTAAAGCATAGGTAGACGTTTATAAAGACTCTAGAGTAATTAGCTAGCTTTTTTAGTACCTTTAGTATTATACTAATTATAGATATTCCTTTACTCTTAAATATACGTAGTTACTTAGACCTAGAATTATATAAATTCCTTATTAATATAATATTAATTCTATACCTTTATATATTCTATTTAGAGGTTCCCTTCCTCTATTTATACCTATTCTTCCTAAGATTAGCTAGTTATAAGTAATTCTACTTTAGTAGCTATAATAGTATTAGCTACTATTTTAGTAATAGTCTACTTTCTAGATAGATACTAAGTAATATATAAGTTCTAAGATAGCCTTTTTAAAACCGGTATTAGAATTTCTACTATAGCTAGGTACTTGTCTTACTTAATTCGAAAGTTCTTCTTTATATTTTCCTTATAAAGAAGTAGCTAAAAGAGCTTCTTATATAGTCTTATTATATAGCTAGCTTACTTTTTCTTCTTTATAAACTATTATAATTATCTCTTTATATAACTTCTAAGTACTTTTAAGATATTATTATTAGCTATAAATTATAGACTAGTAATTTAGTGTTTTAATAGTAGATATTAGTAGACTTTCTTAATATTAACTAAATATTCTATCTCTTTCTATAGTATATACTTATACTTTATATCTAAATAAGAGGTAAGTTTAAGTAATTACATTTTCTTATAATATTCGGTTTATAAATTAAGGATGCTTTCTTAGCTTACTAGTAATATAATTTAATATAAAGGAATAAGATAAGATTTTCTACTCTAGTCTCTTTCTATCTCTTCTTTATTTAATATCCTAAGTCTCTTAGTATAAAAAGGACTTTATAGTATCTGATATTTAAAGGTATATATATATTAGTATATAGTATTTATTATAAATTTAACCTTAGTATATATTTTAAGATATCTACGTTCTATATATAGAGTAAACTTATAAGTAATATTATATTAGATAAAGATATATATAGTTAATAGAAGCTTTAATAAGATACTCTATAGTATATAACTTATAACTTTATACTTCTTACCTTAGTATTAATTAAGTAGATAAAGAGTTACTTTATAATAGTATACTATATTTATAAGTCTAGTTTAGTTAAGTCTCTTAAATCTTTTTATATCTATAGAGCTTACTACTTTAAAGTAGTAACTATACTTTAAGGTTCTATCTGTTTCTTTCTTATTTAGAGGAATCTTAAGAATAGTAGAATTACTAGTAAGGATAGAATTGTTTTATACCTCTCTATTAATAGAGTTTAGTATAAAAAAGCTTCTTTAAGATTAGCTCTTAATAAAGTATTAGTTTAATCTAATCTCTTACTTATACTATTAATTTCTATTATACTCTTAGTAGTATAGACGCTCTAGCTCTATATTAGAATCCTCTCTATAGAAATAAGTAGAGTAGGTATATTATAGTAATAAGCTTATAGTCTAGGTACTATAGGTATTAGTAGAGTAGGAGATACTAGTACTCTTAAGAGAATAAGAAGCTTAAATTTCCTAGTTAAAAAGTACCTAATAGTACTTAGTAGCTCTAATCTAGTTAAAATAAGTATACTTTTATAGTTTCTATAGGTCTAGGATATAAATAAAGTATTTAAGCTAAATTAGTTATATAAGACTATAAGACTAAGCCTATTTTAAAATCTTACTAATTATAATAATATAATAAAAAAACTCTAGAAGATCTAGATAAAAGGCGATCTTAGAGTTATAAAGACCTATTATCTTATAAGTTATAGCGAATTATTTAAGAAAAGATAAATAAACTAGAGAGAAAGTAACTAGCTTTTATAATTAATATCGGCTTAGACTATTAATAGCTATAATATATAATAGTTCTATAAGTAGTATCTTCTTTTAAAGGTTATTAGTTAAATATTTAAAAAGACTTAATTATATAACTTATAATAAAGAGTAATATAAAGTATATTTCTAGTAATTCTCTTATAGTATATTAAATTATATATTACTTAACTAGTAAACATTATTAAGCTAAGAAAAGGAATTACTAAATCCTAGTTAGTATAGTAAGTAACGTAGTTTTAAAGATTTATTTAGAGTACTTTTCTAGTAAGATTAGTATAATAAAGTATAAATATATTCTAATTAATCTATATTTCTTAATTATTAAAATTATCTATTATTAAAAAGTCTTTCTCTTAGACTATTAGCTACTTTTATAAAAGAAAAGTATTCTAAAAGCGCCTATAAAGAGAAGTATATTAGAGTACTCTCTAGACCTAACCTTACTAAAAAGATACTATATAATAAGATATATTATAAGTAAATAATATAAATTATTATTAAGAAGGAGCTAGTATTAAATATAGATAAGTAAGGTACTTATAAGTAATCTAGTAATATATAACATCTTTTAATAAGTAAGCTACCTTAAAATAGTAAGTTATAAAGAAATTAAGTTAATCTTAATTAGTCTAAGTAGTATAAAACCCTTCTTTAAATTCCTTAGTAATCCCTTCTTTAATAATATAAATAATACTATATTTATTTTACTCTATTTATACTAACTAAACCTATTAACTAAGCTATAGCTATAGAAGAGAATACTCTTAAGTAGGAAACGAAGAGAGTAGTAGATAAGTAAGTAGCAAAGTAAGCTAAAGAGAATAAGCTTAAGCTATAGATTTAAGAGATAGAGATAGTAGAGAAGGAACGTAAATAATATAAAAAGAAGAAGTTAATAGATATAATACTAGATTATTATAGCTAGTATTATACTACTATAGCTTTATTATCTATAAATAAGTAAAAGGAGTTAAATAAGACTAATAAGGCCTATGTTTAGAGAAATAATATATAGACTTATAGAGAAAATACTATATAGAATTATAGCCTTAACTCTTAAAAACCTTAATACTATCTTTAAGCTTAATAATTTAGAGAGGAAAAAAGAGCCTAATAATTTAACTTAATATATAATAAACCTCTCTTAAGACTTTCTTATCTTATTTATTATATATATAACCTATCTTCTCTTAAACCTTTAAACTAACTTAACCTAATACCTACTATCTAACCTAATATCTAATAAAACTTATCTTTTTAAACATCTTTATAAGTTAGCCTAATACTCTCTAATCTCTCTAGACTAATCTAATATTAACTCTCTTTTATATTTTTATTATATATTATAAGCCTAATAGAGATAAACTACTATTACTATCTAACTCTATATCTAACGAATTTATACTAATAAACTTGCTAATTCTAGCTACTCGAAGACTAGACTTATAGTATATATTAGTAAGTATTAGACTAAATAGAATAATAAATTATTCTCTAACTATTTAATAATACTTTTAGCTTCCTAATTCTAGACCTACTTAGCCTATAATAATATATATATTTATAATAAAGGTAGTATTTATAATAGAAGTAGTATCTATAATAAGACTAGTATTAATAGTAGAGATAATGTTTATAATAAAGATGATATTAGTTAAAATAGAGTTAAAAACAATTAGACTATTTTCTATAATAGTCTTATTATTTTTAACTCTATTTTAACTAATACTATCTTTATTATAAATATTATCTCTATTATTAATACTACCTCTATTATATACTTCTATTAGTTAAGATTCGTCTTAGGCTTTAAGCTTTTATCTCTATCTATCTAGATACTTAATAGATAAATTTAGTATAGAATAAGTTAGAACTTATAATAATATCTTTACTTCTTCTATTATAATTAGTTTAATCGTTTTAGTAGATAGATTAGTTAAAGCTTACTAGATTAGACTAGAGTTTTATTACTTCTAACTAAAATACTTTATAAGGAAAAAGAATAAGATTTCTAGGTCCTTAGTACTTAATTTAGATTCTATAAGACTCTTATCTTAACTTATATAAGAGCTACTTATATAGGTTAGAAATAAGATACTATAGAAACTATACTTAGTTACTTACTAGCTATAGAGTTATATATACTTAATAGTATCGACCTTCTCCTAATAATATATAAATAAAAGGTAGATTTTACTTTATATTAAGTTATAAAAATATAATAAGTATAAGTTAAGAGAGGATTTAGCTTAAATTAAGTACTAGTTATCTTTAATGAATTTTTATATAACTTAGAGTTTTCTAATCTAATAAGAAGTTTTAGAGGTAAAAGTTAGAAATAGATTTATAAATATTAATAGTTAACTTTACTAAGACCTAGCTTATTTATAATTTAAAGAGGTATTAAGACTTAACCTAGACTTAAAACGTCGTTGATTTAGAAAGAGATATTCTTCTTAAGTATCTATATCTTTATACTAAGATAATAGTATTACTAGAGAATAAAAGTAAATAAGAGTCTAAAAGAAGGTTAATAATATTAAGATTTTAATTAATCTTATATTTAAGAGGCTATACTAGAAGATATTAGTAAAAGAATATTTAACTATAATATTTAAGAGAGGTAAGTAAAGAGATATTTTTAATAATAGCTTAGAAGCTAAACTAAAAGATAAGAGTATTAAGAATAAGAATATGAAATATAAAGTTAAAAGATATAAATATATTAATAGATAGTTATCTTTATTACTATCTTCTTAATTAATCTTTTTAGCCTTTATTTAGTTAAATATTCTTAACTTCCTCCTAGTAAGCTACTAAAAGCTATGATAAGCTACTAGAAGTTACTAAAATATATAAGTAAGCTACGAAAAGTTACGAGTAAGCTACGAAAAGTTACAAGTAAGCTACGAAAAGTTATAAGTAAGCTATAAAAAGTTATAAGTAAGTTACTAAAAGCTCTAATAAGCTACTAAAAGCTGCGATAAGCTACTAGAAGTTACTAAAATATATAAGTAAGCTACGAAAAGTTATAAGTAAGCTATGAAAAGTTATAGATAAGCTACTAAAAGCTCTAATAAGCTACTAGAAGTTACTAAAATATACGAGTAAGCTACGCGAGTAAGCTACGAAAAGTTACGAGTAAGCTACGAAAAGTTATAAGTAAGCTACTAAAAGCTCTAATAAGCCACTAGAAGTTACTAAAATATACGAGTAAGCCACGTAAGTAAGCTATGAAAAGTTATAGATAAGCTACTAAAAGCTCTAATAAGCTACTAGAAGTTACTAAAATATACGAGTAAGCTACGCGGGTAAGCTATAAAAAGTTACAAGTAAGCTACGAAAAGTTATAAGTAAGCTACTAAAAGCTCTAATAAGCCACTAGAAGTTACTGAAATATGCGAGTAAGCTACGCGAGTAAGCTACGAAAAGTTATAAGTAAGCTACGAAAAGTTATAGATAAGCTACTAGAAGTTACTAAAATATACAAGTAAGCTACTATGAAAAGTTATAGGTAAACTACTAAAATATACGAGTAAGCTACTAAAATTATAAGTAAGCTATATTTCTCGCTACTTATACCTAAGCTAAGATTAACTTAGAGGTTACTAGTACTATAATAGTATAATATACTAAGATATTAAAAAAATATTATTAAATATATATATATTAAAGCCTAATTCTTATTTTAATCTAACTCTTCTAATCTACTTAGGCCTAAGCCTAAGCCTAAGCCTAATCTAGTAAAGTCTCTCTACTTAAGCCCTTACTTATAACGTGAAAGACGTTTAGAAGTGTTATAGAACACCGAGATAGTTAAAAAGAGTAGCTAAGTAACTAAATAGTATTTAGGATCGGAATTATAACCGGCTTAGAAGGCTAGAATCGAGCAAGAACTAGTAGAGGTATATAGAGGTAGTTAATTAGATAGCTTAATTTAATATTAGATATATTATATAAGTAATTAGTTATCTACTTATAGATTTAAAGGTAGAAAAGTAAATAAAGACAATATCTTATATTATAAATACTAATTTACTAAGAATTCTAAGAGAGTAAAATATTAGACGTAACTATTTTAGACTAAACCTTAAACTCTATTTTATCTATCTAATCTAATTTTAGTATTATTATTATTAAGTTAATCTTAGAGAGGACCTAATAGAAGGAGGATCTTAGTAGTATACTATATAGTATTATACTATATAATAGCAGACTATAGTCTTTATATACTACGTCGTTCTTAAAAGTCTACTATAAACTTCTAGCCTACTACCTAGCTTTTAATAGCTTTAGTAGCTTACTCACACTTTTAGTAGCTTACTTATAAAGTCTAGTAGCTTACTTATATTATTTCTAATTATATAATTTACTAAATAAAGTAACCTAACTAAGAGTAATTAAAACTATTATTAAGCTATAGAGTAATATTTATTCTTAAATAATATTAACCTATTTATAAGAGTATAGTAATAATAGCATCAACTAACTAACCGTTCTTATTAAATCCTCTAAGTAGCTACACTTATAGAATAGAGTATTAATATTTATAAAGCTTATATATAATATAAAGCTAAAATCTAATATTAAGTAGATAAGAGGTTTATTAGTAATTATAGTAATATCTATAAGAAGGATGCCTAAGATACTATTAATAGTAATTCCTACTAAGAAAGCTCTATTATAATATATAATTATTTTATACTAGAGAGGATTTTTAATAAAGGGGATTATTTTACTAGCTTATCTAATCTTTATAGCTTACTTATAATTTTTAATAGCTTATCTAAGATAAAATAAGTAGTACTATTACTTTATACTTTAAGATATACTAATATATATAATATAACATATAAGAAATAAAAACTATTAATATTTAATAGTTAGGTAAACTAACCTCTTATATAATTTATAATTAGTATACTTATATACGATTTTAGCCTAGGTATAAATTATACTATAACTTTTTTTTATCTATACTAGATAAAACTTTATATTAATCTATAAAGTAATTAGATAGAGGTTTATCTAGATATAGTCTAATAACTTATAAGCGACCTAAGGGAAAAGTAGAAGTAGTAGATCTAATAAAAGCACGAGTAAGCTACTAGGCGTCTAGTAACGTAAATAGTAGAGGCTAGGTTTCCTAGTATAAATTATAATAATAATAATTATAATAAAACCACCTATTACTAACCCTTTATAGTAGAAACGCTTATAGTATAGTCTATTATATATACCTTATTACTAGTACCTCTTATAATAGAGATAGAGTTAAGTCTAGTATATATTTATAAAAAAGTAAGGTTATACTAAATTTACTAACTTTCTTAGATAGCTTATAGATTACTTAATAATAGTACTATTAAGTCTTTTATATTAATATAAATCTATATCTTATATTATATATACTAACTTAACTTTTTCTAAGAGAGTAGTAGTATAGTATATAAAGAAGTAACAAGAAATCGAATTATAATATAGCTAAGGTTCTATAAAATATAACAAGGCTTTAGCTTTACTTTAATAATAATTACTTAAAGTTAATAATATCTTCTAAATAGAAATAGATTATTAGTCTTAATTTTAACTTCTACTAAAGGTCTAGTAATATATTATATCTTATATATAGTAATATAATCTACTTGAAAAAGAGTAGAAAAAACAACTTAAAAAGATAGAAAGATTATATAAGTTATTATAAATTAGAAAGACTACTAATCTAGAGCTCTACTACGATTTTATTACTCTATATTATAATAAGGTTAATAATTTTATCTAAGTAAAAGGTAAAGTTTTAAAGTAAGAGTAAGTATTTATAAAAGTAGAAGGTTAGATTATATAAGAATCCTTTATATAAAGATAGCTAGAACTAATATAGGATAGGGATATAAGTCGGCTAAAACTAGGAAAACTATTATTATAGATACTAGTACTACTTAATAGTTTACTAGTACTACTAGCTTATTTAATTCTTCTACTAGCCTAGAGTAATGTTAAGAGTAGTCTAAGTAAGAGTCTCTTAACACTACTAGCTTATTTAATTCTTCTACTAGCCTAGAGTAATATTAAGAGTAGTCTAAGTAAGAGTTCTCTAATACCGCTAGCTTATTCGATTCTACTAGCTTAAAGTTAAACTAAAAGTAGTCTAAGTAAGAGTCTTCTAATACTACTAGCTTATTTAATTCTTCTACTAGCCTAGAGTAATATTAAGAGTAGTCCTATACTCTTATAATTACTTATAGTACTAATAAATATACTATTAAATATAGATATACTCTAAAAATCTACTAATAACCTTAAACTAGAATTCTTTAACTTAGATTAGTATATAAATAATTCTTTTTCCTTTACTAAGAGCTAGTAGGCAAATAATATATTTTTCTATACTAGGAAATAATAAGTAAATAACTATACTAAAAGCTAGTAGGCGAATAATTCTTTTTTCCTTACTAGAAGCTAGCTTATAGATTAACCTTTATCTATATCTTTTTAAGAATTATCTATTTCCTTTTTAGTAAACGAATAATTCTTTTTTTTCTCTCTACTTAGTATATTATAGATTATAAATATAATAATTTTCTTAATAATCTATAAGCTTACTTAGATTTTACTAACTTATTTATAAATTTTATTACTTTACTTAGATTTTATTAGAAATAAAAAGTAAATAGATAATAAAATCCCTAGAAACTAAATTTTAATTTATTTATAGACTTATTATTAAAAGAATAAGAATAAATAATTATATAAGAAATAATATACTTAGAATAAAATAGAATAATAAATAGTATAATAAAAAATAAGATAGATAAATTAAATAAAAGAATTAAAGAAAAGAGATAAATACTAAATAAAAGTATAAATATATAAATAAGTAAACTAGTAAAGTTATAAGTAAGCTAATGAAATTATAAAGTAAGCTAATAAAATTATAGAGTAAGCTAGTAAAATCACGAGTAAGCTAATAAAATTATAGAGTAAGCTAGTAAAATCTAAGTAAGCTAATAAAATTATAGAATAAGCTAATAAAATTACAAAGTAAGTAAATTTAATATATATAGCTCTCTTTAGAAGCTAAAAACCTACCTTAATATTAGTCTCTACTAGAGTAGGTTTAATTTCTCTTAAAATTAATATTATAGTATTAATATCTTTAACTAATAAATACTACTAGCTTATCTACTATAAGTAGCTTATCTAACGTTTAAGATTAGCTTATCTTTAAATAATTAGCTTATCTACTAATATTTACTTAATATTAGCTCTAATAACTATTTTATTTTAAATAAACAAAGTATTCTAGAAAAACTTTATAGCTTTTAAGAGTTAATTTTATATTTATATACTTTAATTAAATACTTATAAATATTATAAAACCTAATATTATTCTATTATTATTACTATAAATTATAAAATATTATATATACGTTTTCCTTTAGTAGTATAAGCTTTCTTAAAGCTTAGAACCGCCTTCCTTAGATAATAGATTTTTCTCTTTATAAGCTAGTTAAGTAGTTTAATCTAAATTTCCTTTTCTTAGCTACTTTATTATTACTACTTTCTATTTTATACTTTCTTACTCTAGTTTTTATTACTACTTTATCTAAATCCTTATTAGTAGTAGCTTCCTTAGCTTCTCTACTAATAGTAACTTTATCTAGATTCTTATTAATAGTAGCTTTATTAATAGCAGCTTTATTAGCTACTTTCTAGTAGACTATATTAATTTATATAATTTTTATAATTTATATATAAACCTTAGAGAGAAAAACCTTTAAGCCTTATATTATAATATTAACGTATACCTTATATATATAGTTCTTAAGTAATCTAAGGTCTAATATACTAAATATAGAGATAGAATATATATAATATACTTAGATAAGCTCTCCTTTATATATAATAGTAACGTAGAAATATATAAAGACTTAGGTAATAGTTTTATTAAAGTAGATAGAATAAACTTAGGTAGCTCTATTAGGCTTACCTTCTTTAAACTAAGCTAAGGGTTTAAATTAACTATAAAAAAAGTAGTCTAAAGCCTTTATAATATAGTAATAGTTCTATCTTACTTAAATTATTACTTTTATAAGTGATTTTTTACCTTTACCTTTAATAATATAAAATATAAAGAATAGTTTTATAATAAAGTTAATAAATCGCTTCTAGAATTTAGTATTAATAGTTTTTAACTCTACTAAATTAAAAATATAGTAATAGAAACTAATACTAACGTCTAGTTTAGATATAATATAAAGTATAAGCTTAATATCGTTCTTACTAAATATAAGTTAAGTCTAGTTATAATAAAACTACTTATTTTAAGTAGTCTAGATACTAAGAAAACTATATATAATAAGTCTATATAATAAGTCTTTTAGATCTTTCTTATATAAAATGATTTCTTTATTAAAAAGGAGTAAGAAAGATTTAAGTATATATTAGACTTTATTCTACTTTTATATCTAAAAAGCGTCTTCTAGCTTACTAGGTAAGAATAGTAAAAGGTTCTTTTAGCTATTCTAGAGTAAGGAATTAAATAGGTAGTTCTCTCTTTAACTTCTTATTTAATAACCTTTAAAATAGTAGGTATATAGTTTATCTTTTATAAAAGTAAGATTTTTAGAAAGTATTTAAGTAACTTACTATAAATAAAGCAACTTAAACTTATCTCTAAAATAATACTTATTTAGTATAAAGTCCTATATTATTATTATATTAAAAATATAGTACTTATTAAGGTATTTCTTACTATTTTTAAAGTTTTAAGCCTTCCTTTTAATAATATCTAACCTCTTTATAATAATTTACTTTTAAGCCCTAGGTTTATTCTTATAAGATATAGAAATAGGTTAAGATCTATATATATCTAAATACTAAGATAACTCTATAAAATCTATTTCTATAAACTCTATTAAATAAAATAACTCTTTATTAGAAAAGATTTATATAAGAGAAGGATTAAAGAGATCTAATAACTCTACTTAAGGTTTTAAATAATTAAGATATAATAAAGACTACTTAAAATAAGGATTTAAAGTAGGTATATAAATACTAGGGTATAGTCTATTAAGGTTATCTATTTACTTTATAGAGTAAGGTTTTAATAGTAAGGACTTAAACTTATTAAGAATATATAGAGACTATATAAAATAGGTATTAGAGGTTAGTATATAAGTAGTAAAAGACTATAATCTTTTAAAGTTATCTATTTATTTTAAAGTAGCTATAGTAGACTAAGAGCTTAAAGGAGAAGAGTATTTAGTAGAATACTACGTTTATTTATAATAATATAATAGTAAAGTAGTAGTAGACTAAGGATATAAAAGAGAAGTATATTTAGTAGAATACTATATTTAGTTATAATAATATAATAGTAAAGTAGTAGTAAACTAATAATTTAAAGGAGGAGTATATTTAGTAGAATACTATATTTAGTTATAATAATACGAAGTTAGTAAAGTAGCTATAGTAGACCTAAAAGATAATAAGGACTAGATAGAATACTAAGAATCTAATAGAGGGTTTAAAAGAGAGGACTTAGTAGTAGGATACTATATTTACTTAAACTACAAAGTTGTTATTATAAAGAGACTTAGAGATAGTAAGTAATCTATTAAAGGCTATAATTACTTATAATAACTAGGATTAAGAGGTAGAGGAGAGGTTATCTCTTCTAGAGAAAAACTATTCTATTCCTAATTAAGAAGTAAGCGTTTTAAGAGGTAGAGTTTCTAAAGTATATATCTTTAACTACTATAGTATAGATAGTATATATATTAAATTTTATAACTAAATCTATAGTAGAGTGCTTTTTAGTAGCTTAGAGTATTATATAACTAGCTCTAGATTATTACGTGAAATACTCTTTACTAGTTAGCTAAATCCTTTATTCTAAGTAAGCTAATTCTCTATAAGTAAGCTATCTTTTATTTAAGTAAAAATGTTTAAGTAATCTAATCCTTCTATAGATAAGCTAGGTAGTCTAGCTCTTAATAACTGTTTTTATTTACTTATTATATATCTACATCTCTTAGATATAGCTTATATAGCTTACTAGTAGCCTATAGGTATATCTATACACTTAAGTAATCTATAGAATAACTATTATCTTACTTTATCTAGTAGCTATAGTATATAAGCTATACTAAGTAATAAACTATAGAATAGTTATAATCTAACTCTCTAGTTAGCTTTATAATATTACCTTAGCTAGCTATATATTAATACTTAAATAATAGCTTCTAAACGCTTAACAATAGACTAGAAGAGAATAAGAGTAGGTTTATTACCTAGTTCTTAAGTAATAGACGCTTATTATTTAATATTTAATAAATAGACAGCTTTACCTCTATTTCTAGTTTAACGTTCTTCCTCTACTTCTTATAGTATAAGACTTAATAAGTATATTATATATCTCTTCTACTCTCTAGTCCTAGTAGCTTATTAAACGTCTATAAAGTAGGAACGTCTTAAGTTAGAAGGATAGAAGTATCTCTTTATATCTTTATTTATTCTCTATAACTAGAAAAGCGTTAACTCTAATACTCTACATCTACTAGTATTACCTTCTAGGTCGCTCTAGCTAAATCTTATATATACGTACTTCTTTCTAAGATAACTAATACTAATATATTAAAGGATAATAAGAATACTATTTATTCTTAGCTAGTAGAGATATATAATACTTCTACTTATATTAATACTTCTCTTATACCTTCTCTAGATTATCTTAAGTACTAAAAACTTTTAGAAAATAAGTAGTATTCTAATATAAATATAATAGACAAAAGTATAAGAGGTTTATTAAGATAGAGTACTTTTATATAACACTCTTATAATAGTAAGATACTTAAATAAAAGCTTATAAACTAGTATATTTTACGTTCTACTTTATATACTAATCTAAAATAGTATATAGAATTTAATAAGATAGTTCTTAGTATTTATAAATTAGCTACTAGGTTTAAAATTAATAAGATAATAAAACCTAAAAGTATTTAACTTATTAAGAGTCTTATAAATCTATATATATCTAATTATATACTTATTATAATAATTAGAAAGGGTTTAATAAAAGGTAAAATATATATTCTATATAATAATAGTAACGCTTATTAGGAATCGTATAAAGTAAAGAGAGTGTTTATAAACGTAAAAAGGTCTTAGAGAAATTTTACTTTATTAGATAAAAACGCTAGTATATTAAATATTACGCTTTAGAATATAAACGTTAGAAATACTAGTATATTAAATATTACTTTATAAGATAGAAATATAGATATATTAAATGTTACTCTATAGAATAAAAACGTAGTTATATTAAATATTACTTTATAGGATAAAAATGCGGTTATATTAAATATTACTCTATAAGATGAAAATATAGTTATATTAAATATTACTTTATAAGATGAAAATACGGTTATATTAAATAGTAGTAGAAACGAGAATCTATTAGATGTTTTATTAGATAAAGCTATTACTATTACTTCTTTTAAATAACTTAATATCTAATTTAACTCTAAAGTTTTTATTAAATTCTAAATTAATTATTAACTTCTAAGACTTCTAGGTAATACTTTTATAATACCTTTATAGCTTATTAGTCTTTAAAGTTTTAAAATAGAGGCTTTTACTTATAAAGAAAGAGAGAAGATTAAAAGATACTTTAAACTTTAAAGTATTAGAGATCTATTTTATATAGCCTATTACTTAACTTTTATTACCTCTTTTCTCTAGAAAGAGAAGTAATTAATAAAAGATATATAATATTAAGCTTAAAATAGAGGGTTTTAGCTTTATTAAAAGTAATAGATATTAAATACTAAGTTTAAGGAATTAGTAAATACTAATAACAAATAAGTAAATAGAGAGTATATAGTTAATAAGGAGAGCTTTATCTTTTCTATAATTATAAGTACTAAAGTAGGTACTTTATAAGTCTATTTTATAGAAAGAGTAATAGATATTACCTTATACTAGATAGTTAAGCTTTAGTCTTTTAACTTTAATAATTATAAATATATTTAAAAATTTTAATAAACATTCCTTACTATTATCTAATAGATATTGTTTAAGTAGTTATTTAAACTTAAAGTAAAAATCTAAAACTTGCTATAGTTAAGGAAATATAGTAATAGAATAGTAGTAATAAAAGAGTAGTATAATAGTAGGTTAGTAATAGGTTAGTAGTATAGAAATAGTAGTAAGATAGTATATAAAACTCTTATAAGTTATTCTTTTATAGTAATATGAGTTTTTCTTTTACTATAAGAAGGTATAGTTTCTTATATACGAAATTATAAGTATCTTAATTATAAGTATCTTAATTATAAGTTCTTATTCTATAACTAATAGAAACCTCTTCTAAATAAGCTTAAGTAAGCGTTAACCTATGAATAAGCTCTAAATAGATAAGTAAGCTTATACTTTACTAAAATAGAATTCTATAAGAAAGCTCTAGAATTAGGTTTTAATACGTTTATTAATTTCTAACCTAGTATAGCTATATATCTATATATAATATAGCTTTAGTAGCTATCTAGACTTCTTTAGGTTACTATTATATCTATTAAATATAACTACTAGCTCTAATATATAATAAATTCTAATAATAATTTATAAGAAGTCTAGCTCTACTATAATTACTTATCTATAAAGAGTAATAAATAGTTAATATACTAAAAAAGGTATAAGGTTAACTAGCTTACTTCTAATTCTACTACTAGCTTCTCTTATATAATAGTTATAGGAGTTTTACTATATCTACTCTTATATTAATAAAGTTATATAGTAGTAGTAGGGATTATAGTCCTATAGCTTACTAATATACTTAGTAGTAGTATATAGTTCTTAAGAGGCCTAGTAGGTTTCCTTTTTTTTAGCTACGACTTTAGTAAATTTCGCTCTTATCTATCTTTCTTATTAAATATAATATACTAATAAATTATACTAAGCCTATTTTAATATTATAATATATAACTACTTTCTTCTTAAGTATTATCTTTATAGTTATAATATCCTTCTTATAAGACTAAGCTACTAAGCTATCTATAACTAACTTCTTTAAGATATTAGAAGAATATCTTCTTAACTAAGGAAATATATATTAGAGGAAAATATATATAAGAGTAATAGTAGTAATATATATCTACTACTAGCTTAAGCTAGTATAAATATATAATTTACTTAGATAGAGTAAGCTATATTACTAGGTAAGCTAGTAAAATCTTAAGTAAGCTAGTACTATTAGTTTATTATAGGCGTTCCTTATTTCTTATCTTAATATAAGCTATAAGTGCTTAATAAGTATTAGTAGAAACTGTCTCTTTTCTTATTAATTACTTCTTATATATATATTCTTTAAAGAAGTTATTTATATTTTCTTAAGACTATTTAGTCTAATGTTTTCTTAGTAATAGAGGTATACTAGTATAGAGGGAAAACGAATCGGCTTAATTAGTATAGTTTTAAGCCTTTATATAATAAGCAGCTAGTTATAATTAATATTAGTATCTTTAGTTAAGATTTCTCTAACTAGGTTCTCGGAGTAGGTTTCTAGTATACCGTCTTATTTAAGAAGAATAGCTAAGTAGCTAAATATATAGGTAAGCTAGGTTATAGGTAAGCTAATTAAACATTAGAAGCTAGCTGCCTTACTTCTCTACACCGTAGGTAATATCTAAGCTTTAAGTATAGAGTCTTCTTTATTTATTAATAATAAGGTATATAAATTATAAGGTAACGAATTACAACTAGAAACTAAAAACTATATACTTAAATTATTAAATACTTTCTACTAATAACTATAAGACCTTATAAAATATAATATAATTAATATATAATATATTCTCCTATATATATATAGTACTTTTAAGGTCCTTGCTTTTACTATTACTCTACTCTATTATTAAAGTATATAGTAATATTATTAAAAGATAAAGAAGTATAAGATATCTTATTACTTAAAGAGTCTTAGAATATAAAAGAAATAAGATAGCTTAGAAATAATTAAAAGATAAGGATTAATATTTTAAGTATTAAAATATAACTTATTATCTAAATAAGAGAAATTATAGCTTACTTTAGAAACCGAAAAGTATTTTCTTAAAGTATTTAAAGTATAGCCTCTACTACTACTACTTAACTAATAGCCTAACGTTGAGCTTTATAAAGTATAGTACTAAGAGATTAAAAAGAGAAGATTTAAAAAAAAGAAGCTCTTATTAAATATATATATAAGAATTATAGGTTTCTTTATTCTTTTACTTATAATATATCTAATACTTAGGTAAGTAAAGGATCTTAAAAATGTTAAGATTAATATAATAAGCTATCTTAGAGACTAGTTTATACTTAAAACGCGAATATATACTATAGTTATATATATAGAGAGAGAGATAAGAATGTATAAAGTTCTTAAGAATACTAAGCTTAGTATTACTCTCTTTAATAAATATATAAAATCGAGTAATTTTATATTTTTAAACTAGGCTAATAAATCTATTCTAAGGCTTATATTAGTAGATATAGATAAAGAAATCTATATATAAAGAGAGGAATTACTATTATCTTATAAGTAAATAGACTTAAATTCTCTTATAATCGAGTCTACTTCTTATATAGGTTTAAGACTAGGAGATAGAGTTCGAGTTAAGAAAATATAAACTACTATTTATTAAAAGCTATTAGAAGGTTTTAATAAAGTAATAGATATAGGAAAGTAAGCTTAAAAGAGGTTACCTCTAGTATTAGATATAAAGAAGATAATAGTATTAAAGAGTATAATACTCTATATAAATATTAAGGGTTTAATAGGTGATTTAATTCTTTAGTAGTATAAGAAAAAGAATATATATCTTAAACTTAAAATAGTATAATAAAGGATTTTTAATAGTCTTTATATAAATCTACTAAGTATTTAGTTTTCTAGATAATAAGAGAGTAATTTTTATTAGCTTACTTATAATTTTACTAGCTTACTTACTTAGATTTTACTAGCTATATTTTAACTTTAGTATATTACTAAGTTTTCCTCTAATATAGTAAGCTCTCTCTAATAGATAAGCTATCCTATATATATTCCTAAGATTAACTAGAAGAAGAGTTTTTAGAGATATTTAATAGAGGGTATTATAATATAAATATAAGAACGCTTGTTATATAAGTTTAGAGCTTAAAAATACTAATATATTAGCTAGCTTCTAGAATTAAACCTGTTAGCTTACCTAGCTTATCTACTATAATATAACAGCTTATCTACTATAAGATTAGAAGATACGTTTTTGTTTATTAGTTAAGATATAGCTAATAGTTCTCTACCTAAACCTACTATCTACTTACTACTTATACCTAGAATAGTAATAATACTATAATTAAAATGCTATTACTTTACCTAAGTATGAAACATTCTTAAAAGTCCTTAAATCCTCTCCTCTAATAAATACCTTATATACTCTTCCTCTACTTACTATTACCTTATAAATTTAAATACTAAAGGAATAATATATACGAGTCTATATACTAGGCACTTTTATAGACGTAGTTCTTAAATCTATAATTAAAAAGAATATAAAGGTATATAAGATAGAACTTAAAAAGAGATATATATAATATTCTATAAAATAGAAAAGTATAATATATAAGTACTAGAGAGAAACTCTTAAAGTTAATAAGTTTTATTAAGCTAAAATAATATAGAAAAGCCGCTACTATATTCTAGTAGGTATTCTCCTTCTTTTAAGTTCTTTTTAGAGGACTAAGATAGTTCTTTTCCTTCTTAGATATCTAATAAACTTTAAGAATTAGGTAATACTAACTCTAAGATTATCTATAGTTACTACTCTAGTATATAATCCTATAATATATATATAGTAAGGATATTATTAAAAAGATATAGAAGAATAATTTAGATAAGTTATTAATACTCTATAAAATACTATAAGTTAGCTTAATAGTTGTTATTTAGCTTAATCTAGATTTTATTTACCTTTATTAGAATAAAGTTAATAATTTTATTTATATAAAAGGCTAGGTATTAAGAATAAAGAGACTTATAAAGTATAAGAGTAAGAGAAATACTATTAAATAAGAGGTATTAATAAGTAAGTAGTTAGACTCTAATTAGTATAGGAACTTAGGAGTATATCTAAGAAAGAAGATATTAACTAATTATTAGAAGAATATTACTAATTAGTATAGGAACTTAGAAGTAAGAAAGGTTAAAGAGATATATTAAGATATTTAGTAACTTCTTAAAGACTAGTAAAGGGTCTTAGTAGACTGTTTAATCTCTAAGTTCTTAGAAGATCTAGTTAATCTCTTACTCTCTAAGATTTTACTCTTATTTTTAAGTCTTTTAAATTCTCTAACCTATATAACCTTAGATTTTTAGTACTCTAGGTTATTATTCTTAAATCCTATAAATCCCTTTCTAACCTACTTATTCTCTTAGATTTAGTCTTTTAAGTTATCTTCTAAATATTTAATTAACCTAGCCTATACTATACTAGCTCTAGAATATAATTATTTATTATATATATACTTTAATATAAATTAGAACCTAGATAACTTAGGCTCTAAGACTTAGCCCTTATCTACTTCTAAGTTGTTCTTAATTCTATATTATTAAATATATACTTTAATATAAATTCTTAATTCTAAGGCCTAATATCTAGTATCTTAGTAAGAATTAAATATATATAAAGCTATTATTTTTTCCTTCCTTTCTTCTAAAGATTATATAGTTTAATATATATATAATATTTTAGTAAAGGTATCTCTAGTATTTAAAGAGGTAGAGTAAGTAATTCTAAAATATTATTTCGTTGTTTACTAAGTATTAGTAGATTTAAGGAATTAAGTTACTTATTAATTATTAGTTTACTTAACTTTAAAGATTATCTAGTCTTTAGTAGCTTATCTACTATAAGCGGCTTAACTAATACTTAAGCCTATTTAGTAGTAGCTTATCTACTAAAGTATAAGGTTATCTAATAATAGCTTACTTACTATAAGTAGCTTAACTAACGTTTAAGCCTATTTAGTAGTAATATAAGTAGCTTTTTATAAAAGTTTAAAGTTAATTACTCTTTTAAGATATAGAATTAAAAGAATATCTTAGGATAAAAGTTTTTAATTATATCTTTTAAGTATTAAATAATATTATAAATATACTAATCCTATATATATTAATCTTATTCTTTATATTAATTCTATAGATATAAATCTTATCTAAATTAATACTATATCTATATTAATTCTAACCTATCTATCTTACTTATAGTAAGAAACATTTACTTTTACTATAATATTATATAAAGTACTACTACTAAAGACTAACTACTACTATACTCTACTTATAGATCTTCGACCTCGACGTCTTAGACCTTAAAGATTTACTATTCTAGCTTAAAGTCTTATAACCTCTTTAGCCTATTACCTTAGCTTAGTTATATAGATCTTATATTAATAAGTAGCTTATTCTTATAATATTCTTTACTTCTTAGTAGCCTTATTAGTAGTCTTCTTTACATCTAGTATATTAATAGTACTTCTTATAAAGTATATATATTAATCTACTTAACTTTTAAGATAGGTAAAGAAATTACTCTTAGATAAGTTCTTAAGCGTCTTACGTATCTAAAAGTTACTACCTTCCTTATTTATACTATTATATATATATAAAAAGACTATGTTAAGTTTTAGTATAAGTTTCTAAGAAGTCTAATTCTTAATTTCTTCTAAAGTATAAGAATATAATAGTAGTTAGTACTACTATTAGTCTTAAGGTTCTTAGAGCTTCTATTATAGATTAGAATAGAATATTAGAATAGTATCTAAGAACCGACCTATTTAAGCGAGATCTTTAGTAAGACTAGAGTATTAGGCTCTCTAAGTACTAAGACGTAATCGTTATATATAGCTATAGATCTATTATATAAAGCTAGTCTACTTATAGTAGGAGAAAGAGTACCTATACTATATCTAAAGATTCTTATATTATAATAGATAGACAAGAGAGGTATATTATAATAGATAATTAAGAAACTTAAGAAAGGATTATTATAATAAGTAAGTATATTATTATAATAAGTAGATAAGAGAGGAGTATTTTAAGAGATATTTAATACTAGTATAGATATAAATTATTATAGAGCCTAGTATATAGTTAGTAGAATATATACTTTTAGACTAGTTAATTTAATATACTTAGTAATTATTATACTCTTATAGCTTAATATAATACTTCTTCTCTTTACGTTATAACTAGAAAGCCTTCTATAAAATATAGTATTTTATAATAAGGTTAGAGATAATTATATCGTTTTCTAATACCGATTTTAATAAAGTATAAGTAAGGAAACGTAGTTTTTCTATATAATCTTTAAAGTACTTAAGGATTCTTAGAGCTTAGAAAGAGAAGTAAGCTTAGTAAATAGAGTAAAGTAGCCTTTAACTTATAGTTAGAGGCTATAGAGTAAGAACCTAGCTTAAAGGTTTAGTATAAGTAGAGGCTATTATAATAGAGATAAGTATATATTAGTTAAGCTATAGTAGAGAATAATTAATATAACTACTAGGATATAGCTTAAAGTAGATATATAAGGTTATAGAGTAGTTTAACACGAGTATTATTAAAAGGTATATCTTACTATAATAGACGAAGATGCCTTTAAACTTAATATTATAGCTCTTATTCTACTTAGATAGATATTATATAAAAAGGATTTAATTATATTTAATAATTACTTTTAATTATAGAATTAAGAAGCTAGCTACTAAGATCGCGGTTAAAAGCACTAGTTCTAATAGAGTTTAGACTGTTTAGAGTTAGAGGATATTAGTAAACTAAGGGTTTTATATAGTCTATAAACTATAACTTTAAATATCTTAAGATCCTTTTTAAGATCTTATTTATTATCTTCTAAGTTTACTTAATTAATTTAGCTAATCTTTATAAGGTTACTTTTATTAATAATTTAGCTAATATTAGTAAGCTTATTTTTAGTAACAATTCAGCCGTTCTTAGAAGTTTACCTTCTATATAATAATAATCTACCTAATCTTAGTAAAGATTTTATAGCTGTTTACTTCTTATTCTTACTCTATAGTATAGCCTAAATTCATATCTACTATTCTACTCTAATTTTTACCTTTACTTATAGTATTATATTTACTATAGCTTTAATAAGGACGTTAATAGTAACTAAACGCTTTTAGTACTACTACGATTTCCTATAGCTTATATTTCTACTACTAGTTAAAAACGAAGAAGCTTATAGTTATAGTATTTATAGAGTCTTTTATATACTACCTAGACTCTTTAGTACTACTTTTAATAAAGTAGTCGTTATTAATACTAAGAAGCTAGAGTATAGTGTTTAAGTTAATAATATAGACTAGTATTAGGTTCTATATAATAGTATTAATAATAAGAACCTATAACTATTAAGTAAAGCTAACTTTAGTATCTCTCTTTATAAAACTAAACTAGATAGAATGTCTCTACTTACTATTATATAAAGATAAAAAGTTAATTTTAGCTTATATTACTTTTAAGATATCTAAGCTTACTTAGTAGTTATAGACGCTCTAACTAAAGAGGACTTTAGCTTTACTAAGATAGCGAAAAATCCTAGTAATAGAATACTAGAGATTAAGCACTTATAAAGTATATATAACTTACTTCTAAACGACCTTAGTTTTACTAACTCTAAGTATAATACTATAATCTAAGAACGTTTAAAGATAAGAGTCTAAAATGCTTTTAAGAATTAGAAGTCCTGTTTTTAATAAGATATAGCTTTCTTTAAGAGACTAATAAACTTAATTAGTAGTTCTCTTATATAGGCGTTATAGATTAATTTTATTCTTACTACTTTAGATAATATAACCTTATTATAGAATAAGACTACCTATAAGGAACGGCTTTAAGATAAGAATAAGAATAAAAGATATTATAATATTAAGCTTACTCTTTATACTATTAGCTATATAATAAGTCCTTAGTAAATTAATATAATTAGATCTTATTATAATCTTATAAAAAGAGGAATTAATATTTAATAGTAATAGAATAAACATTAAGCTCTTTAGTAGTATAAGGATAAACAACGTACTCTTAAGAGCTCTCCTAGCCTTAAGATTAAAGTTTAACCTATTAAAGTATAATCCTTAGATTATACTCTTAAAGTCCTATCTAAAACCTAGACCTAAGGTTAATTATAGTATTTAAACCCTGCTTTTAAACCGAGCTTATACCTCCTTAATAATACTTAGCTTATAGTATAAGAGATACGAGAGAAGAAGATATAAGCTAAGGTAGTAAGAGTTATAAGAGTTTATAAACTACTTCTGTTTTACTTTATTAAAGATATTAATTTTAATAAATTTATATAAGATAATAATAACAAATCTAATATTAACCTCTTAATAGTAATATATTTTAATAATAATATATAATAAACTTTAGCTTCTTTTACTAATACTACTACTACTAATACTATAATTAATAGCCTTACTATCTACGAAGTTAGCTCTATACTAGAGCTTTCTTCTCTATTATAAATATAACGTATATAATCTCTTAACTATTATTCGACTTCTCTATTATAATAGTTCTACTAACTATCTTCTTTATTACTAGTAACTATAAATATAGATATAGAAGTATATAAAGATAATAATTCTAATACTATTTTTAATAGATATAACGCTAAATCCTCTTTCTTAAATAAGTAAGTAATAGATTATATAGATAGTATATCTTAGAGTAAACGTATATATACTTCTTAAACTATAAACAAATCTATAGAATCTATTAATAAGCTTATAATAAAAAGAAATAGCCTTAAATAAAACCGTATACTACTACTTATAGTAAAAAAGTCTAGAGTTAATAAGAAGTAACTTTAGTAACCTCTTTTAGTAACCTTACTTGTTTTAAGACAGGCTAGGCGATAAAAAAGCTTCTAAGTAACTACTTCCTTTTTTTCTTCCTTATTATAAGAATAGAGTACTAGTACTATGTTTAGTTTATTACTTTAACTTTCTACTTATCTTTCGATTATATATTTAGGTTTTCTTTTTAAGAGCCTAGTTTATATTAAAGGAGTTTTATACCTACGGGTTTTAATTAATATTTATGTTATAAAGTTAAGAGCTAGTACCTAGGATTTATATACCTTATAAACTATATATAATTTATTACTATATTATATTATAGGTTTTGATTAATATTTATATTATAAGATTAAGAGCTAGTATCTAGGCATGTCTTATAAATTATATATAATTTATTACTATATTATATTATAGTAGAGCTTAATTTAACTGATTTTCTTAAGTCTCTACTTCGTAAAATCCTACTCTTTAATATCCTATAGATTACTTAATTACTTATAATTAAGTAGTTAATAAGCTACTAGTATATAGGTAAGCTACTAGTTAGTTAGTAAGTAGACTCTTAATAAGTAAGCTGCTTAGGTATTTATAAGCTTATCTAAGCCTTTAGAGCTTACTTATAACTAAGGAGTAGTGGAAGTAGGATAAGAGAGAGAGATTTTAGAGCTTACTTATAAGTTAGAAGCTTACTTATAAGTGCTTGTAAGTACTTATAAGTTATAAGCTTATCTATAGATTAGGACTTATAATAGAAGTACTTAGTAAGCTTATTTATAAATTAATAGCTTACCTATTATTAAGAGCTTATCTAAGACTAGATTAGTTACTAAATTACTTATATAAGCTACTAGGTACTAGGAAACTAAGATACTAAGTAGGTATTACTAAATAGCTAATTTATTAAATCTATTACCTTATAATATAATTTATACTAGAGAACTATATATTTATAAGTAAGTATATTCTTAAAGACCGCTTATTTAACTCTAACCTTTATTAATATATAATAGGTTTAAAACCTCTTAATAGCTTTTACTAAAACTCTCTAATTAACTTCTACTTTAAGCTTAGTCTTATAAATAGAATATTTAAAAGAAGCTTTTAGTTAACTTCTTATTAATATCTTATTAAACTTTATAAAGTCCTAGCTTTATAATTAAACAAAGTATTTATAAGGCTTACTATAGTATAAAATTCGCTTAACTTAATTATTATTAAAAGATTCTAAGAAGAAGAATTAAAAGGAAGGGATTAACTAAGATAGTATAAAGAGAGATTTTAAAAAGAGTAGCTAAAATAGCTTAAAAGATAAGATTAAGTAAGATAGATATTATAAAAAGAGAGAGTAAGCTAGCTATAAAGAGGAAATTTAAAGAAGGAGAAGAGTAAAGAAGGAGGATAAAAGAACGCTAATACTAATATAAAAGATAATAATAATAATAATATTAAAGTAATACTAGCTACTTTAAAGGCTACTATAACTTTAAGCTTATAAAAGAGGTAAGCCTCGAAGCTAAAAGGCGTAGTAAACTATTAGAGCCTAAACCTCTTAACTTTATTAGAAACAGAACCTAACTCGTTAAATTCTAAAAGATAAAGTATAACTAAATCCTTAAGACCTATAAGTAATAAGATAACTAAGGCTTACTTATTAATTTTATACTTAGAAGCCTTAGACCTAAAAGCCTAAGAATTTGCTAAATCCTACTAGGAAAAGTGTAAAAATTAGAAGAACATAAGAACCTAAATCCTCTGATTAAAACAATCTAAGTAAAACCTATAAGTATTCTATAGTAGCTTATCTATCAAGTATAGTTTATCTATTAAGCGTGTATAGCTTACTCGTCTCTCTCTAGCTTACTTAACTTCTCTTATACCTACGCGATTTACTTTTACTATATATTACTTACGACTTTTCTTTAACTCTTTCTATCTCCTTAATAACCTTTAGTAGCCTTATCTAGTAAAACTCTCTTAAGCCTTATTATTAATAAAAAACTGTTTATAGCTCCTTTATAGCCTCTGTCTAGAGTTCTATAAGTTCTAGGTTTTATTTATTATAATATACCTTACTACTTTACTTTTATAATACTAAACTTAAATAGATTAAATATACCTACTCTACTTATAAATAATATAAATTCCCTTACTCTCTACTAATAGTTTAATATAGACTAGATTAAGAACCTCTTCTTAGATAAGAATAAGTCTATAGATATCTTTACCTTAATCTAACTAGTTTTAAAGATTATACTAAAGACTCCTTCTACTATTAGAGTCTTAAAGGTCTCTCTAAAGTCTATTACTATAAGTACTAGAAAATCTAAGGATAGTACTAATAATATATTTATAATAAATAGCTATAAGAAGTAGAACTTCTATAAAGTTAATTAAGTTAATAATATTAGATTAAGCTTTAAGACTATCTAGATAATATTAAAGAAAATCCTAGGACTTAGAAAGGTGTTTATAAAGAGTAATAAAGCTAAGAAGAAATATACTATAAAGAATACTACTAAGTAAGTTCTTCTTAAACGAAAGTATAAGATAGAAGAAAATCTATATATATATACTACGAAGAAGAATAAATACGTTTATAATTAAGCTCTTAAGATATATTCTTACTAGTGCTATTAGTTATTACGTAGACTAATTTTAATAGCTTATAATAATAATACGTAATAAGAGCGAGTAATATAATACGATATATAATAAGACTAACGTATATTTTCTTATTCTTTTAAAAGGATATTATACTAACTACTAGTAGAAGAATAGTATTAAAATCTAGAAAGAGATTAATAATATAGAGATAGTGTTATTATCTAGTAACTTACCTAAGAGCTCTAAGCTTAAAGTCTTATTTAGCTATTAAGTAGAGACCTTCTTTAAAGCCGATAATATAATAGTTAAGAGTAAATAGGATAAGATCTAATAAGTACCTCTTAATAGATCTAATCTAAGGTATATATAGTATATTATATAATACTTTAATATAAGACGATATAAGAAGTGTAGTAATTAATTAGAACCGCGGTTAATACTTTAATATTAGAGTAGCTATTATATAGAGACGTTAAGAGCTCTTAGGAATAAGATATAATAATATATTAAATAAAAGCAGATTATACTATCTATCTAGCTTACTTATAAATTAGATATCGTTGGTATACTTACCTACTAGTATACGTAAGTTATATAGCGAACTAAAGAGATAGTATTTAGAGGTTATCTAGTATTAGTAGCTTACCTAGTATTAGTAGCTTACCTAGTATTAGTAGCTTACCTAGTATTAGTAGCTTATCTAGTATTAGTAGCTTATCTACTAATTTGAAGCTTATTATTATAGCTATCGGTGTATTAGTAATTATATTCTACCTCTAAGTATATACTTATATATATAGAGGGCTATATAGGTCGTAGATTTATACGTGTCCTTTATATTAAAGAAGCTACGTAAGAGTAGTGTCTTTATCAAAGGCAGAGCCTTACTAAAGGTAGAAAGAGTATGCCTATAGTATAACAAAGTTAAATGAAATTAAAACAATTACGCCGTAGAAATTAGACAACGCTCTTTATATAATTTAAGAATCTTAATATTAAAGCATCTTATTAAGGAATTCTAGAGTTTTATATAAAGCACAAGTGTAGCTAATCGCTTAGACCACCTCTTATCTAATCCGCTTCACGTATTAGATAAGAGAGAGTAATATAATAAAACTAGTAATATAACCACTTTTACTACTTTTACTACTCTCTCTTACTAAAGCTCTATTATTCTACTACTAATAATATACTAGTATCTTAAGAAGTTAAGGATCGAATATAGTATACTATCTAGTTCTTTAATAGTAATCCTTATACTAAAATTACTAAATTAGTTAAGAATTTTAATATACTATACTAATAACTTTGAAAACGACTTAAAAGATAACTAGCCTTTTATATATATAGTAGATATAATAAAAAGCTTATAGTATTTAAAGATAAAGCTCTTAAAGAGTACCTTCTTCTCTTATATAGTACTAGTAAATCTACGAACTTTAAAACTCTTATTCTCTTTATAAACCGACTTTTTTAGTATAATAGAGAGAAGATAACTATGTTAAGAAGGTAGAAGAAGGTATAGATAGCTAGGAATAAGGACTTCTTTAAAATAATATAGATAAAGCCTTTCTTAATAAAGAGAAGAGACGTATATATTAAGAAGAATATAGATAACTACTTTTAGAACTTTAAATGTTTTATAAACTACTAGAGTATTTAAAGTAAGAATATTTATAACTTTAATAAAACTAGGTTTTAGATAGGCGTTATATATAAAGATAAGGTTATTATTCTAAAAGATTATAAAGCTACTTTTATTTCTAATCTAGAGAATAGAGAATTAGTTATAATAGTTGTAATAATAAACTAGAGTAAAAAGAAGGTTCTACTAATGATTATCTTTAAAGGTATATATTACTTATAAAAGCACTTTAATAATACTATAGATCTAAATACCTTTTAAGTATATTCTAATATAGTATTTATAAACGACTATCTTAGCTTTAAATATTTTAAATACTTTAAACTCTTTATAAAACACTTAATATATAAGAAGTACTAACTTCTTCTCTTTAATAGCTATAGTTTATACTTAACTTAAGACTTTATTAACTACTACTAGAAGTATAATATCTAACCTTTCTAATTTCTCTCTTATCTTATATATATTCTTTAGCCTTTAGATATTAGTGTTTTTTAAGCTCTAAAATACTAGTTTAAGAGAGTACTTCTAACTAAGTTATATAATAGTATAAAAGAGGTAATAAAGATAGACTTCTTTCAGTTTTTCTAATACTTCTAGAATAGAATATTTATACTAAATACTATTTAGTTATTATTTCTTAAGATAAGTCTTATTCTACTAAACCTAGAACTAGTTTTATAGAAGCTTAAGATCTATAAGAGTAAATAGTTAGTAGAAGAAGAATAAGAGGAAGAAGAGAAGGAGTTATTAGATAATAATATATTTCTAGCTTTTACTACCCCGCCACCTTATACTCCCTCCTCTAAACCGACTTTCGTAGATTAGCCTACTTCTTTAATAATATATATAAGAAAGAAGAAGGTAGATTATATATATATATATATATAGTAGAAGCCTTTAAACTCTAATAACTAATTACTCTTTCTATTATTTATATATAAGATAAACTCGAATCTACCTTCTAATCCTTAATACTTAAAAGCGTGCTTACTTTATATAGGTTATATAATATCTCTATAGCTAAGGAAAGACATAAGCTAAAAGTAGATAGTAAAAAGGTAGTTTAAAAGTATAAAGAGATATATAGGTATTAAGCTTTAAAAGATATAAGAGAAGAGAGAGTAGAGGAGGATTAAGTAGTAAATATAAGGAATATAAAGATTATAAGAACTTAGAAGTTAAAATAAAAGCCTATTTTTAAGTAGCTTTTAGAAAAGGTTTCTAGAATAGAAGAATATAATTATAACGGCACGAAATACACATAACTACAGAAGAGGCATATGGGAGTGCGTTTGGCAGAATGACGTATATAAATACTAGGCTCTGATATAGAAGAAAAGGCTAAACTAGCCTTTTCTGACTCTAGAAGTAGGCTGCTATATATAAGAGGTTTCGGACGATACAAAAGGGGTACGAAACCGAACAACGACATACGTCGGCTAATACAAAAGCCCGAACCCTACGAAGTACGTCTGAAAGTCCGGACAGACGTACGGATGTACGTAACCTTCCTAAATTAGACAATATAAAACAATAACTACCGAAAGCTAATATGTACGGTATATGCTATGTCATCTCGGCTATATAGGACGGCATGCCGTTACATCCCCCTCTCTTAAAAAAAGACTCGTCCTCGAGTCTATCTATCTCTTGTTATTCAGGGCTGAATCGGGATGGTGTAAGTGTTGCATTGTTATATTATCGTAAGTTGGTTAGGGTCTAAATCGTAGCTAACCCGAGTTTGTAGATGCTTTGTTTTTATTGAGATTTGTTGTAAGCGAGACGAGATGTCGAGATGTCGATTTTGGGTCCGAATCGTAACTGTAGATGCTTGTAAAGAGACTTTGTTTCTAATCCTTTAATATTAAAAGCAAGCATTCGCGTCTGCTAAAAGAGTGTAGTCTGATCCGTCTAGTAGGTCGGAAAAAGTTTAAAGTTTCAAAGTTCAAAAGTTTAAAAAGTTCAAAACAGAGTCGGAGGCGAATTCAGAGTAGAGTCGGAAGTCGTTCAGTCGTGATTGGCAGTGATAACTCAGTTAAGAGCTCACTTCGAGAGCGTACTGATTCAGATCTGATTCGAATTCGAAAAAAAAAGAGTGAAGTCAGAAACGAAAAGTCGATAATGTCGTAGACAGTAATAACTCAGCTAAGAGGTCACTATCCTTTCAAGAGCATACCGATTCGTATCCAATTCGAAAGTTGAAAAAGGAACTTCTAGCCCGGCTAGAAGTAAAAAGAAAGTAAAGAATATAAGACTCTATCCCAGAGTTGGTAGGGTTTCGGCTAGCTAAAGGCAAAGTTATTGCCAAATGTTAAAGTTGAAATTGTTATCCGACGTTTAGGATAACAACAGGTGGGGTTTTAGCTAGTCAAATAAACTTAATACCAAAGTTGTTATATTACCTTGTTCCCTTCAGAGGTACTTAAGGACTTAATTGTCATCTTCTGATTCTGTTTCTACTTCAGAAGTGGCAGAAGATTCACTATTAGTTTATAAGGAGTTTAGAGCTGAATTAGACAAGGAGAGAGGGGTGTTTTAGACTAAAGTACGTAACTTAGTATTTCAACGTATCTCCTTATCTAAAGCTAAAAGATTAGCTACTATTTTAACAAAGTTATAGTTCTATTATCTCTTTTTTAAAGCAGCTAAGTTTTAGAGCCATAGTATAATCTTATCCCACATTTAAAAAAACTATTCTAATTCTAGTATACTTCTAAGTATAACTATACTTAAAAAGTAACTCTTAAAATCGACAAAAGTTTCTTTAGTATCTTCTTATCTTATTCATAAGGCTATAAAAGTATTCTAAGTATTCTTTATTTTATAACCAGTTAAAAAGTAGATATCTAAAAGAGTAACTATATCTTCTTAATCTTTAAAAGCAAGGTTTAACTCTAACTCGTATCTAGGCTCTAGGTAGTTCCTAGCTAGTTTAGTTATTATACCTTAAATAAGAGCTTTACGTGTTAAAGGTAAACTATAGTAGTTAGTATTTATATAGAGTCTATCTTATACTAATATCTTCTATTATTAGTATATAGGTAAAATACTATTGTCTAAAGGTTTAATCTTTTTAGTTATCTTACTTTTTTGTTAAAAGATATTTAAAGAGGCTTTAGTACTATATTAGGTAGAGGAGGAATATTAGAAGGTATTAGAAGCAGCTACTTATAGCTAAAAGGAGTATAAATTTAAGCTTAGAAGTAGAAGAGGGTTAGATTAGAGAGGGTTTAGAGAAAGGTTTAAAAGCGAAGTAAGATATTAACTTTATTAACTTTAAATTATAAGTTTACTTACTCTCCTTTCTAGCTTAGATAGCTAATCCTTTATTTTTTAATTTTCTACTTCTAAAGCTTATATAACTAACTATATCTAGTCTATATTTAAGAAGTCTTATTCTTTATTCTTTTGTCGAGATCTTCTAGATCTTAGTATATAGATGCTATTTAGGCAGCTTTTAGAAAGAGAGGTAGCCTTAGAAGAGGTTTATTACTCGACGCTATTCGGTAGAACTAGGTTTAATATTTCGAAGATGTCGATTTAGAGAGGGGGGAGGGTAAGAGCAGATTTAGAAGCCTTTGCGATGACTTTTAGTAATAGTCGACTTATTCACTAAACCTATATATAGTAGTCTCTATATAGAGAGGGTTATTAGAAGCCTTAGAGACACTTAGCGTATCTCGCTTTCTTAATAAGTAAAACACGCTTTTTACTAGCTATTTATATAGATACTAAACCCTAGTGTTACTAGCTGTCTAGGAGATCTCTAGAATCCTAGCTATTTAAAGATATTATTATCCTAGTCTAAATCTAGACTAAGTTATATTTGAAAATAAAAGAAGCGATAATAAGCTTGAAAAAGATATTATAAAGGCTGTTACTAGCGAAGTTAAGTTTAGCCTTTTTATATAATAGTATAAAATATATATAACTATAGAAGAGGTATATAGAAGTACGTTTAGTAGAATAACGTATATAAATACTAAGCTCTAATATAGAAGAAAAGGCTAAACTAGCCTTTTCTAACTCTAGGAGTAGGCTACTATATATAAGAGGTTTTAGATAATACAAAAGGGGTATAAAACTAAACAACGACATACGTTAGCTAATATAAAAGCCTAAACCCTACGAAGTACGTCTAAAAGTCTAGATAGACGTATAGACGTACGTAACCTTTCTAAATTAGATAATATAAAACAACAACTACTGAAAGCTAATATATACGGTATATGCTATGTTATCTCGGCTATATAGGACGGCATGCTGTTATAATAATAGTTAGATATTTAAGTTATAGAAATATAATAGTTATAGATTTCTCTTTAATTTATTTAGATTTAGTATCTAATTTTCGCTTAAAAGTAGTTATATTACTAGTTTTATTATATTGCTCTCCCTTATCTAATACGCGAAGCGGATTAGGTAAGAGGTGGTCCAAGCGATTAGTTGGTTTCGTTCCCTTGTCTCTTCAACGTACGGACCTTTCCTTTTTTGTTAGCTCTAATAGTAAAAATCTCTAGATCAAGTTATCTCTTACCTAAGAGCAGAGTACTTTCTTAGACCTTTCTTATACTCTTTCCTTATAAGTCTCTATTTTATTATCTACTCAATAGTCCTGTCTGAGCCAGCGAATCCCAGGGATGATTAAGTGCGTATAAATTAACCTAGAAGTTGACTAAAAAATGAAGAGAGGTACTCAACCACTAGAAATCCCCCTAGACTTGATATACTTCCTCATACCCCATCATACCACATGTACACGCCTATCCCAAGACCCCCATAGCAGCTAAAAGAACCTACTGTTGCACATCGCAACTTCACGTACTTACTCGTGAACTTCCTCATTTGACCCTCTTCGACTCCAAATACATACAACTACCTTCTCCATCGAGAAGAAATCAATTTTCCGAGTGACTGTACATCTACCCGCGACGTCGTAGTTCTGTCTGACGGGCTGACCGATCTCACGATGTACTATCTTATTGACCATGGCGCTGGCTTGGATATTATGGCGAGTATGTTTTTGGGTGTAAGCTACCTAATAAAACTCTTACCTATACGTTTCACAAAATACCACAACAGTAACAAATCTCTAATCCTTTGAATGTGTATCACCTCGCCAGCTTTCTAGGTTAGCATAAAATAATTAACCTAAAAGCTTATAACAATTTAGAAAATCAACCCAGATACTTTAGAACGATGAAGTTCAATTGTCACAGGGTATTTAGAATGATATGAAACTGTACTAGGAAGTTGGTATAACGAGCTATATTTACTACTGCTTTTATTGTCTATCACGAGGGTTATAAGGTGGCCGAACTCTACGAATAAAATCCATACAGGAACTATTATCTTGCGATACAAATTACGCCGCTAGCCGCACTTCTGATCTAATCAGGGCTAGCGTCCCCCTCCAAATATATGTTCAAAAAATAAGGACTACACCCTCTTATAAAAAAAATAGCCTCTAAGAAATATAACAAACCAGCAAAAACTCTGCTTGCCACTTAAGGCAGGCAGAGAATACCCGGTATGTTAGATATTTTTATGGTGCTACTTACGACGGATGGAACCTTCAACCGACCAGGCCAAGCGAGCAGGCTCTGGATTTGTGATGTAATAAGGCGTTATTTGTATTTATGTATATAGTTTTGGAATTGTGGGGTTTTAGTGGGGCATTGATTTAAATTATGCCAAGACAGAATATTATTGTCGAATTATTAGCCAACACCGTGTAACATTACACTGCTGCCCAGGTCGCTGCCTGGTTAGGATTATTATTATATCTCTTATCTTTATACTGTTAGCTTCTGATAATTAGATACTATGTATTAAATACGAATATAAGCTTATATGTAATAGAAAATATTTAAAAACAAGTGGTTAGTAGGTGAACTATAAATAGAAGGAGTTCTCTCGTAGCCACCTTTGAGTTTTGTTTTACCGATCTTAGAACGTCCTTTGTACAGCCAGTTCATTCTCGTAGGATTAACGCTGAATTCCACCTACCTCAAATCATCTTTCACGTTTCCAGAAGCCGATTTGGCTCTCGTCGTTATATATAAGAGAGATCGAATTATTGGTGGAGTCTCTTCTAAAGCACTTTGTTTAGCAAGTGCCGTTTTTGAAAAGCTTGTCAATCCACCTTTCTGTCGAATTGGGCCAACTAGAAGGTAAATCCAAGTAGAAGCTCATAGTGTAGAGTATATGGATAAAACATCCAGTATAGGATTCGAAAAATGCAACCTAGATACTTCAAAAATCACCATCGAGAGATCAGAAGAACACCAATTCCTGGAATATGATATGATAGAAAACGGGTGCACAGATAACAACCCTTTTCGCCACAACCAGATGCCGGATCTGTAATCCAACCAAAAGATAATGGTAAATTGGATTTTTAAGAAGACAATGCAGAATCTTTGCGCTTGCTACTATACACTGTTTATTTACAGTATAATAAACTATTCTTAAAACTTCCTTTCACGACTCTACTTGGAATGGCTTATTTCTGTGAACTCTATTAGTGTGCGTACCTAGTTCTAAAACCACATTGCAAATGAGGTCTTTTTTGTAGATAGTGTCCCCGCCATTAACCAAGGATACATCAGATGTTTGTGTGAAATTGAAGGGATTTCTTTGAAGACCATCGGTAAGTTTAAATTCATTCCATACAGGATTTTATAGTCACAACTACTAGAAAGCATCCTTGGAGCTAGATAAGAAAAACTTCAAAGACTACTTGATATTCCCAACAAAGCAGCTAGAGAAATCATCTCGTGTCGTCCAGTCAACAAATGTTTGGCGAATGAGAAAAAAATTATCTAGGTATGGGTCTCGTATTCTCGCACTCTCAGACATCTGACTGTGGCCGGAGAAAACAGCCGACAAGGTCCACACTAGTATCAGGAGGATTTCAACACAGTTGGCATGTTTGGATATGCAAGCACTTGCCAACTCGAAATATAAAACACACAAGGCTTGTAAGCTCGACGTAGCAAAGGCTGCAGTCAGACTATATTCTGAAAAGGTTGATTGTACACTTGATTCACACATTCATCATATCGAAGCACAAATGAAGAAGCTAGCTCGGCCAAGAGGGTTGGACCAGTTTATTGTTCTCTTCTCAAAAAGTTAAGAGTTTGAAGAAAATTCTTACCCTTCTTATACGTAAGTTGATTCTTTATCTGATTATTGACACTAACCTTACCAAAAATAGAACTTTACCTCAATTGCGTAAAAGAATAAAGGCTGACGAGCGCACAATGTTCTTGGAGAGGCTTGGTTATGACCGCTTCTAAAATTCCCTTTTCCTGAGTTTCTTAGATTCGTGCTTAAATAGAGTAAGGTGTTATTTTGATATATCACGTCTCGTATCTCAAAACCATGAACTTCTGGAACAAGTTCAAAAAAAGGGTGAATCGTTGGAAGGTTAGCGTCGTTCTGGGACGTGAGGGTGACCTCCTCAACATCTACACCTTGAACCTCTGTACCTTTACAACCAACAACAACGAAATCGGCAAATAAAAACACGATTGCCTTCAGCGCCCGTCTGGTGCTTGGGCTACCGCGACGATCACAATGGCTTCACAACCAGGAGATGGGGCATCCAATACTGCGAGCGCGTCTGGCTCAGCTACTCCCCAAAACCAGACAAACCCACGCGCCGCGAGGTCTACATTTGGTGGCAACCCAAACCTCTCGAATAATGGTGGATTGTTTGGTGCATCTACTCCTCCAACCCCATTTGTAGCCTCCAGTTCTCCATTCGGCGCAGCTCCTCAGAATCAAACAGCCGGATTATTTGGTCGAACAAATCCTCAAACCCCAACAAACCCGCAGACCACGATTTCGCCTTTCAGATTCTTGCCTCTACCCAGTCACCCCAACTTTCAAGGTCAAACAGTCCCACAGACCACAGTCACAGGCTCCATGAAACCTTCACCTTCGCCCAGCCAAGCCCAAACGACCCCTCAAACGGCGACTATCAGTGATGATGATGCAGCGGCCATGTTTTGCTTCCCGGATGGTGATCTCAACATTTTTGTTACCTACCAAGGGATAACTGTTGTTGGGAAGGTCTCTTCCGCCGCAATGTGTTTAGCCTCGAGAGTATTCAAGAAATTTATATTCCCAGTAAGTCTAATCCCTATTCTCGTCGTTCTAGGAGAGTAAAACACTATTCAATTCTTCCAACGAGGTCAACCGACTCTAATTTCTTTGGAAACAGCCATTTGGTCCTTCTCTGGTGAAGGGCGCCGACGATGGAGAAACAGGAGATACCTCAGGAGGAGAAAATCCGGGAGATGAAACTTCCGGTCTCGATCTTCAAGAAGACGACGGCGAAGCTTTACTTCTTCTACTGAGGATTGCGCACCTTCAATTTCACAAAATTCCGGAAAAGCTCCCGTTTAGACAATTATTGAACTTATCAATTCTCCTGGATCTCTACGACAACATTGAGTTGGTAATTCCATGGGTACCCCGTTGGTTCTCGAATGAAGACACCGAGTCCAACACAATGGGGCAAGAAGATTGGATGTTCATCAGCTGGGTTTTTGGCAGATCGGAAATCTTCAGAAGACTCGGACATAAATTAGTGAAAACCGTTCGTGGGTCCGATCGTCTTGTGGGGAGAAGTTTACTGGAAGCTCATATGCCCCCGGGAATTACCGGTACGTTCAATCCAATATATGGAAGTTCATGGACGCTAATCCTTTCTGATAGAGAGCATAATCCAATGCCGTCGAGAGCAAGCACAGGCTTTGATCGAAATCTTCTATACTCTTGAGTCAAACTACCACCCACAACAATGCGGATTCACGTTCAACACCAAATGTCTCCTACGTCAAAACGAGTGCGATTCTATCGTCTACGGATCTTTATTAATGGGTCTCATGAAAATTGGGTTATGGCCACGAAAATCCCCGGAGCACATTAACCCCAGTATTTCAGAGTTGGCAGTTCTCTTGGGTGCTTTTGAAATTCATAAATTACCTTCTAGCAAAGACCTTGGCTCCCATGAAAACTGTTTCCCTGTTAATATCAAACAAGAGCTTGTTAGAGTTCTTCAGCAAGGGTTCAACCCAGTCCTTGATTCCCATATTGTGCACATGCAAACCCAAAGGGGAAGACTGGGAATGTTAGGCTAGCTAGCTTTGGCTTGTTGGCTGCAGGGTTTGGGAAAGGTGGGCATTTCTTATTTAGCAGAATCCCATCTGCAAAAAGGCTGCTTGTGTTGCCCTTGAATTTCACAGTGGTGGATGTCGAGTACGGGGTATATTGCGAGAAATTGATCGTCTATTATTGGGGGTTTTATGGATGAGTTAATTTGCTTCGTGTAACCTTTCCTTGATACCCAGTTTTTATAGCTAGGCAACTTCACTTAAATACTCAGTGGCAAAATCCTTGATGAGAACCAGAAAACAAGCTCTTCTTTATTGTCTAATACAGGGTCATGACGAACAAGAAGTTTGGCATATAGATAACGGTGCATGTTGAATTCTAGCTCTTTTTGGTTCCATCCAGAACTCGGTGCCCAGGAGTTCATATAGCCATCTAATAATTTTTATTAGAAGCCGCTTCGTACAAGTGTTGTTCATAGAATTAAATTCGGCTTATACTTGTTTCTTCTCTCATACCACGCACATGAATTTTTCAAAGATATTAGCAGGATTTCTATTTTTTCTTCCCACCAAGAAGTTCGTTTTGAGAACCCGAACTCGCTTGTAATGGTGAATTGACCTTGACTGAAAGAGGTACAGGCAAGTTTCGGACTTGGTGCTCGATTTTAAAGTAGTGAATTGGACATCGCTGCTGGTCGCGCGGCCTCAAGGAAGAAATGTCTATAAATATCTGACCACCTGCGGCTTCAAACCTACACAACCAATATTGATAACACAACATTGAGAACCCACCTACTTCTTTACTTTCATCCCACAACCCCCACTTCTACTCTTCCACCTGGTAATACCAACAAACTTACGCCTTTACGACATTACCCACAATATGCAACATGTCGAACTCAACTGTTTCCGGTGTCTCCTTCACAGAAGGAGATCTTCTTGAACGCGTTTCAGTCGAAGAGGCCTGTGATGGGTCACAAAAAACAACCCAGTCACCTCAAAACACGGTGGCTACTAAAATAAAGATACCAAAGTTCACCCAAGACGACTTCGAGTTTCCTGGCGGAGACATCAGCATACAATTAACCAACGAAAATGGAACTTTGGTAAAGGGCAAGATCTGCTCACAGTCCATGAGTCTGGCTTGTCCTACATTCAAGAACTTGGTATTCCCCCCAACACAAAAAGAAAACGAGCCAGCTGAACCAGCTGCCGAAGTGGACTTTTCAAAGGATGATGCTGCCAGCTTGCTCATTCTACTCAACATCATACATCTGAAGTTCCGGTCGGTCCCAAGACGCGAACTCTCCTACCCTAAACTGTTGGCAATGGCTAGGATTTGTGAAAAATACTTTTGCGTTTCACTGGTGGAAGTATTTCTTCTAGACTGGTTGGACGGGGAAGATTACGAGCCAGATCAAGATGACAGAGAGAATTGGCTGTACATCGCGTATGTATTCGGCCGAAAGGAAGTCTTTCTCTCTCTTGCGGCAAGACTTGTCAAGGAGGTCACGGTCAGTGACGGCAAACTGCGTACTCGCACGTCCAAGAAATTCATCGATCCGATGCCAGAAAATATCTTAGGTAACTATAGGCTCCGCCTGTACCATTATTACTGTTCTTGCTAACGCATTATTAGAGAGCATCAAGAACACCAGAGAAGCGACCATCCGAGAATTGCTGGAATTGTGGTACACCTACGCCCATTCTTTCCTCGGCCGTGACGAGAAGCAATGCAAGGAAGGAAACGGGAGAGAATGCAACTCCATGGCCTACGGTGCTGTTGGCTATGCACTTACTATCCAAGGCCTCTGGCCACAAAAGGACGCATCGGAAATCAGGATGAGCGTCAATGAACTCGTCAGCAAGTTGTCGTCGATGAAGGTTTATATCATTGACAAGAAGCATCGAAAGTGTCTTAAAACAGACATCCATGAGAAGATGAAGAGCTTCTTGAGGGATATAGAGAGTCCTGTTCTCAAGGTCCATGAACAACACCTGGATACGACTTTGGCTTTGTTGGAGGGGGATGCAGAATCCGAGCCAGACTACGAGCATGTCTCAGATTTCGATCGAGGTGATTTTTGATATGAGTATAGTCCAGGGTATTGTTTTTAGGGGCTTTGCTTTTTGTACAAAAGGGTTTGTGGTTTCTGGGTGGGGCAGGGGGGGATCGATGTTATATCAAAACTGTGCGGCATAGGCTGAGGGCAGTATCATTTGTACATTGATAGTTGATAAATACTAGTACCCTTCATATACTATGTCTGGTCCATCTGCTTTTCCACGCAACTTTGATAACTTATTACCTATTCACACATACAAGTGGGGTAATTGAGCAGGAATTTGTTAAAACAAAGTCGAATCAAAATATACGAGTAAAGTGGAAGACGACGAGTTACACCTATTACGTGCAAACTGTCAGTTGACACGTCACATTGAGAACACCCTTAACTTTAAATGAAGAAGAGAAGGCATGGGATGTTACTTATGGGTATATTTGCAACGTACGAATGAGAGTATGTATGAGCGAAGATGATTATTTATTCAAGTTTTCAGCGCTAACTGTTATGTACAGGCAGAAATCTTTCCAAAAAATAAACCACGAGTTCTCATTAGTAATGACATTTTGCAAAATACCTAGGTAGGTTCGCCTTATTGTTAGCCAGTTTACTCACCTCGAATTCGGACATAGCTTTCGATGATCCATTCTCGAGGACTTGCATAACCGTAGATCTCATCTGGGAAAGAAAAATCCTCTGCGGAAAAAGAGAATCGGCAAAGCGGACAAGATGGCGTGGCTGTTCCTTGGGTTCGAAACCATTTGGAGATACATCTATGTCCGAAGATGTGCTTACCAGGACAGCGAAGTCTAATCGGATATTCAGATGTACCCATGAGTTCTAAATCAGTAAGAACTCTGGAGAAGACATTGCTGCAAATGGAACATGCCTTGTCGTCCTCGGCAAGTCTCTCACCGGGATTTCTTTCATATAGCAACGGGAGAGGATTGGGGGTTTCCTTCATCCACCGTACCCCAAGCTTAATCTCAACTGCCTTATTCAAGAAATCCAGCAACCGCTTTACTGCCATGCCTGCTTCATCTAAGTCGCTTGTTTGAGACTTTACGTGTGATCTAACGTAAAGCTCAACGCAAGTTCGAGTAGTCAGAAGAGTAAATTCATCATTTGGAAGTCTATCAGTTGCTTTGTCCACGTCCACAGTCAACAAAATCGAGACTGTATGTGCCACAATTACCTTCCAACCGGGGTTTGCTACGTCTGAAAGTTGCTCCGGAAGAGGGAGTTAAGTCGCAGAAAACAACACAGAAGCTCTTTCAAAATTAATGGCCATTGACTTTGAAAAGTTGGAAAAGGCCCAGTCGCGAGGTTTCCATTATTGGTCACGTGTACGTCCCTCGAACTTTTGGAAAGGGAAGGAGCAACCCAGAGTCAACTCTCTGAATATATTCAGCAGGACTTCCGGCTCCAACCCACCTTCAACATCATCATCACAAAATATATAATTTCTCCCCAACGTATTGTCATCCTTGCCACTATATATCAACAACATTGCCAATTGAAGGAAACGGACCTCAGAACTATATAAGTCAACTTGATTCGACTGAATCTTTTCCAAAGCACCGAAGCAGTCAAAACTGCCTAAATCAGGTATGTGCTTGAACCATTTCGACCTTGGACAGCAAAGTCTTCTTCTGATCACTGACACCTCCCCTCCAGACCTCTTTCCACCTCCAGATTAACGCTTACCACCACCATGGAGTGTCGCCCAAATCTCGCTCGGCTTTCTGGGACCGAGAAAAACTCCTTGCCACCATTCGATTTCCAATCCTGCGCGAGGTGCAAGAAACCCGAAAGAACCCGCGCCCGCGGAGTCCGCTTCGAAAGATGCACCCAATGCCAAATAGGATACTGCTCTCGCAGATGCAAAGTGAGAGACTGGAACTTGTACAAACGCATTTGTTCCCGAGCGTGGTTCGCCAACGACGCCAACCCGCAAGGCGGTCTTCCACCAGTGCCCCACAACCTTCTTCTATCTCGGATCTTTAGACACTTGGCTAGAAACGATTTTCTCCATAACGTATCTAAGAAGGACGCCTTCATTCAACTCATCGATTCGTTCCGCTTCCGTCGTGTTGATATAAGCCTCAAAGTGAACAAGGACGATGTTCAACTTATCGAAAGGGACGGCAAGCAACTCATCGAGGAGAACATCCAACTCATCCAGGACATTCAACCCATCCAGCAGGAAGAAACTCAGCTCAGTGAAGAACAAGATTTCGAGGAGGAGGACATCGAGGAGGAGGACATCGAGGAGGAGGACATCGAGAAGGTGGACAATCAACTCACCGACTGTGCCCGGCTCCATCGTGTTGGCATAAACCCCAAAGTCAGAAAAGATGCAGAAAAGGATTTCGCAACTTTCTTGGATCTAGCGGAAAGCAGGGAAGGATTGTTGCCACCCTGGTGGAACGCTACTGCCAGGAGCAAATGCGAGGCCTTGGGGAACAAACAAAATGGCTACAGCTCTATTCGCAAGATTCTTGGGGAGGCTGATATCAGAAAGCATTATGATGACATGATAATGCCGTTCCAGTTGAGGGCTTTGAGACAGTTGGTTTATGATAAGTGAGAAGAATGGTCCGTGTCTGGATTTTGGAGTGGAGGAGTTGAAAAAGTTGGGAGGTTTGAAAGTTGATCCAATTTCTGGTATTGCAGCCACAGGAGCGATATGTGTCCAAAAACAGCGTCCTGAGATTGGGCATGCGGGAAGGGTAGATTGAGACGCACCAATTACTAGCGATAAATCGAAAACATTGTTCTGAACACTCCTTTCGTTTCCCCTGTTCGTTTATTTTTCTGAATGTCTCACTCAATCCCTCCCTTGATAGTGGCTGAAACATGATCTCACCCTATCGGCAGTGGGCGAAAAAAGCAAGACAACGCCATAATAATTTCGGCAAGCGAACGGTCAACCTCTTCTTATCATATTCTATCTTTGAGGGAAGTGAGAAGTCGCTTTGAAAGTTTCTTTTCTTGAAACCAATAAGAGATAGAAACAGGATTTGTTGTTCCTGTCAGAAATCAGTCTCCACCAGATACTCCTTGCACCTTTTGCCGTCTTTCTCTTCTCGTAAATTCCCACATGGGCGAGCAAGAAACCTCACCTTGTATTGTTGACTCCAACTTGGACGTCCTCGATTGAACTGAGGGATAATAGACTTGAATTATACGCACCATAAGACTTTACTTGGGGTAAAACGGCGGGCTGCAAAGGCTTCAATTGCAATTCCTTTCATTTCATTGCTTGGTTATGTTTCCTCCCATCACTTTTCATTTTCGAAAGCTATATTACATTTGTGATTGGGTTCTATTATACTCATTAGTTCCTCGCCCGTTTCTCTTTCCTTCTCACCCCATCAGTTCCCTCTCACAAGAAGAAAGCAGCCATACCCGCAGCAGCAACTATCTTCTCAACCGCCTTCCGTCCCGCAGCAGCAGAGACCTGAAGAGGGAGGGAAGTTGTCTTAGATGGTGCTGCAACTCCGGTTCCTGCAGGTGTTTTATATGTAGTGATTGCTCCAGTTCCAAGTGGAATGGTATTGGTTTGCGTCGCAATTGGAGTTGATATCACAATTGTGGTCGTAAACGGATATGTCGTGGTTCCTACGGATCCGATGGGGCATTTGGAGACGGATGCTGGGCACGAAGTTATTGTGTAGGAGCTTGTGCTGTAAATTGTTGACGTGGAGGTTACGGGTGTTTGAGGTGGTGGGGAGATTGGAACGACGGAGGTATAAACGCTGACCGACGTCGTGATTATTGGTTTTGTTGTGTAGGGACAATTCGTTACGCTGGGAGCGCAGGAAGATATGGTGATTATTTTTGTTGCGGAAATCGTCGAGGTCGTTGATTGAGGGGGTGGAGATGAGACGGGACAAATTGTCGTGTAGACAGAAACTGTGCTGCTGACGACTGGTTTTGTGGTGTATGGACAGTTTGTTACGGTTGAAGCGCATGCGGAAATCGTGTAGACTTTTGTCGTGGTTACCACGCTCGTGGTCAATTTTTGGCTGGAAATGGCGCTACTTGGGGTTGACGATGGAGTAACAGGGCAGACGGTCGTATAGGTTTGGACAGTGCTCGTTACAACGGGCTTTGTGGTGTACGGGCAGTTTGTGACTGTCGGGGCACAGCTTGAGATTGTGTAGACTTGGGTTGTTGTTACGATGGAGGTCGTCAAAATTTCGCTGGAGGAAGAGCTGATTCCCGAAGAACTGATTCCCGAAGAACTGAATCCAGACGACGAACTGACTCCCGAAGAAGAACTCACCCCCGAAGAAGAACTGACCAAAGACGAGCTGCTAGCCTTGCTGGACGCCGTCGTCGACTCTGATGTCTGTGAAGAAACCGAGTAACTAGATGATACTCTGCTTGACGAGCTGGTGGTTTCAGAGGCCTTGGTCGAAACGGAAGTACTTGACGGGGTCGACGATGGAGCGGATGTTGGGGTGACACTTGAGGTAATAGTTGGAGGAATTGTCGAAGGAGCTGAAGTTTGCTTGGTACTAGCGGATGAAGTATGCGTCGCGGTATAAGTGATGCAAGAGCAAGCTGAACTCAATGCATTGACATTGCCGCAATTGCTGTATTGGGTTGGAACAGCAGACGCGCCGGTAGTAGTTCCCTTCAAGAGGTCGAAGCAGAACTTTGGAGACTCATCCTTGACTCCCGCTCCAATGAGTGCTCTATAGCAGTTGTCGGGTTCCTGAAGGCGAAGTCAGTGTTTTGCTATCTCGAAATTTGAAGTCTATCACTTACGCAGTCAGGATATTGATTGGCGCTGACGGCGAGAGCCAAAGCTCCGAGTAAGAAGGCGGTACGCATGGTGATTGAGGTTGTCTTTGAAAACGAGAGACTGCTGTAAAAGAATGACGGAGGTTTGGAGAGACGAAAGGGTTGGTCGCGCGACTGGAAGTTGATGGTGAGTTGGTAAGAGGGGGGAGGAAGTGCAAGGGGCAGGAGACGGACTCCATATACCCTCTGTGTTTTGTGGGGAAATTATGGGGCGTCTATTAGTGAATCGCTGCAAGCCATCTGGAGGCGTCTTTGTGATTTTTCACAATAGTCCCCTGGTGAATGATCAACAACAAATACAAGCAACCAATCACACCGCCTACCTCACCCTGTAATGGTAGACACACAACCGCTGCTGTGGAAATTGAGGCCATCACTCGACCAGGGTCTATTAAAGACAATGCCTGATAGGCTACCTATATTTTCGGACATTTTTTTATTTTTTCACGGCAGAGTAAGGAAAATTTGATAAGTACAAGATATCCTAAGCGACCCCCAAACTGAGCCGAGGGGGCCCGAAAAGGAACATCAACAATTTTAGGTATGCAAGGAGCATGGTCATGTCGTGGCATCATGGTGAAGCGTTGCACGGCAGGACAAAAGTCGGGAGGATGAACTGGCTGGAAAAAAAGGGGCGAATTAAAAATCATATCCCGATCCAGGTGAGCCATTTTGGGTTTCCTTTTTTGTGGCTGGTTGGTTGCCTGCCATACCAAGGTCAAACTGCACATCATCATGATGGTTCGGATGATCAAGTACGGATCTGACTGAAATGTGGGCAGCTTCGTCGAAATTATCAGATGTCGGATGCTCAAACGCATCGAAGTCGTACATTAGGACGTTGTTGGTGGTTTGCTGGGGATTTTCTGTCTCTTTTCGTGGGTACCGGGTATTTTGACCTGTTTCCAGAGTTTTGCTGTTTCCTCAATGGAGAAACGTTACTTTTTCTTTTCCATTCTAGGAAAGGTCTTCGGGGAAACGGGCGAAATACTGTACTGAGAAAGAGAGTCATCCTCGTATTGTGCTGGACTCTCTGCACACCGTCACACAGTTCGTTTGCTGTTCTGCCCTGCGCCATTTTTCCCACTGGCCCTTTTTTTCTCTTCGTATTCAAATGCACCTGCAAGTTGTTCCTGCATTTCGCTGTTTCCTGTTGGTACCGCTGAAGAACGGCGATGCAGATGCAAAATGCTAGGATGGGTTATCTCTCTCAATCTGTTGGTTCGACTGTGTTGGAACCTTCCGCTTTGGGGGGGGGATGCCGTAGCACGTGGATCGTGATTGGCACTGCAGGTGCAGGAACACCAGAAATTCAGCCAGGATCATTTCAAGATCTCGTATTTGTTTTTTACGTGCATACTCCGGAAAAACTGTCGATCGCCCTCCGACCGAATGCTGGAATTTTACGTGCAGAAAACTGTTGATCACCCTCTGATCAGGTGAGAGAGAAGTGAGGTGTTGATTTCACATGCTATATTTAGAGACCAATGACGTCTGAAATAAAGATCTTTTTCTGAATCAACATTGGCTAGTAGCTACATGGAGGTTTCGGCTAGACCTATGGTATTCAAAATAGCTTTGGATTTAGTTGAAGAGCTAGTATATTGTATGAAAGAGAAATTGATTGTGCCATTGTTCATATTCTGGCAACACTTACCTTTCGTCACTCATTGACCCGGAATAAGGCGTATTTAAAACTTCTCCTTTGTTTGTGTTTTTTAGAACTTTGCTCCATTAGCTTTAAACTTTTAATAGAACCTTAGTATCTAGTTTCTTCTCAAGTTAGTTCTTTGGTTTATTTTTTAGAAGACTCGTTTATCAAGTGATTTTATTTCAAGCGAGATAAGATTAATTAGTAGGTAAAGTTACTTTACCTTACTAGAGTAGATATAACTAATCTATATTTATAATTCGTAGAATAGTCTCGTAGTTTTTAGTATAGGGCTGGAGAAGAAGAACCTACTTTAGAGATGAAGTTATCTGCAGCAAGAAAATAAGAGGTGAAAAAGTCGAGTAAGGTTACTGTGGAAGAACGAAGAGAGAAGTTTGCGATTGGGAAAGTGAGGACTGGTAAGTGATAAGAGTTTTGTGAATATAAGGCCATCATGTATCTAGTTTTCTAATGCTTATCAGAAAACCTCGCTTTACCTGATGTTAGAAGTGGACTATAAGAGCCCACAAGAGGAAAGAGACGTGCTGATTGATGAAAGAAATGTATAGACGACGGTTTTCGGCGCTCTCTTGTCTAATAAATATTATATGTACGCGAGATCTACTCTAATAAGATAATTCTTCAATACGAATCTTTTGTCTCCCTTCTATTCTTTCGTACAGCCCTCGCCAGTCCCTCAGCGAAGCATTATGATCGCTTAGTCTCAGATGAAATTGAAGCACCTAGCTTGGGGTTCATGGTCAGTTTATTTCTCACAAGTGCAGGGGGTTTTATGTGGGGGTAGGTCGAGAACAACCTACTTTCGGTGAAACTCCAAAATCGTTGTTGCCTCCATTTGCAGATTTCCAGCTCCGTTCTGTTTTTGCTCTCTCTTTAAAATTGCTTCTTGCTTTGCATAATTTGGATTCCCACTGAAAACATCTGGTTCAAGAATGTCCGTCGTCGGGAGTTGACGGAGTTGATTCAGGCAAGTACTCATCATTTGCAACCCCAATGGTGTCCTCATTTCCATCATTGGTACCTATTCGCTCATGATAATGTGTATGGGTTTCCAATTTTGAAATCATGGCTCGGATCGCAAGTTCCAAGGCGCTCGCATTTATACGCTGGTGAGGATCCACTACTAACATCTTTGTCTGAATCAAACGGAGAAAATCTTTGGCAAATTCCGAATATCGAGAACTCTTTCTCAGAGTTTCAATCCACCGAGCTACGCCTATCCGCACTATTGCTTCCGGAGGCCTTTTCTGGGGCAAAATAGTGTAGAAGTAATCATCCACTATTCCGGTACCGTCATCCAATGTACGAGCAGTAGAGAATGACTCAAGCGAGTTTGCTCCAATCAATAGCCAAGTGATGAGTTCCAGAAAAAGGCATCCAAGACTCCAGATGTCGTAAGCGCGCGAGATATTTCCTCCCAGAGCACATTCGGGTGGCGCGTAAGTTGGCGTGCCCCCTATCTTTGTTGGATCTACCACTGAACGACTTGCCAACCGATGAAAACGGCCAAGCCCAAAGTCTGCAATTTTGAGAGTACCAAGACCTCCCTTTTCTTTATCATCAAACATGAGGATATTCTCTGGCTTTATATCTCCATGGCGGCCCCAAACACTCTCTTTTCCAACGGAGGGCCTGTAATCGTGAATGGCTTTGAGACCAGCTGCAATTCCTTCGCATTGCTTCAGCCACCACCTCACAGTCCGATGGTCGTATTCCGGCTCTGGGTTATTCTGCCAATAAAAACGGAGATTACTCTTTGCGAATGGGAAGATAAGATGATATTTTTCCCCCAGACGATAAGTCGCGAGAAGTTTGATTATGTGTGGGTGATCCAACTGAGTGAGAATATCTTTTTCTTTCTGGAATTGAGTTTTGTCGGAGGAATATAATTGTTTACAAGCCAGAAGAGTCCCATTCTTCTTTGAATCCTCTGCTGCGAAAATCGACTGCCACACATGGTGTTGTGGGTGGACTTTGACTCTCCATACGGTGCTGAAACCTCCTTGAGCAATGGGCTCATCCACGTTTCCAAGCGGAAGAAACGGAAGAACAACGTTGCGGTTGAATTCGTAGTGAGGCGAATCTTTGCCAAATACAGGAGAAAGAAAACTGAACTGTACGCGACGAAACTCATCGAACTCCCATCTACTCCAATTCGCAGATGCAAGAAGCATTTTTTTAGTGATTGAAGATTCCAGCAAGACTTTCTTACTTGTCCCTACATTTTGGTCTGGACAGTCCATGGGCAAATCTTCGTCGCATATTCCTTCTGCGAGGAATTCACATATCGCGTTCTCCTTTCCAATGATTGACAGAATACCGAAGAGTTTCTTGTGCCTGTGGTTTATCGTACATGCGAGATTTTCGCATTGATCTGGAGGGCAATTTCGGAAACAAGAATTCTGTAGTTCTTGTGCGATGGAGACTGAACTGATAATGTGTTCAATAGCACCGTTGGGGATATAGAACCTATTATCATCCGTGTATATTCGGGCTTCAAGGAGCCGATCTTTCAGAGTCGCGTGTCCTCCATTTCCTTCTGGCTCTTGGAAAGTCATGTCCACGGGACTCGTGGGCTTTGTAATAGACGGAGAGTTGGCTTGGATGGCGTTCTCTATTTCAAGGAGAGGCTCGGAACTTCTGGGGCTGCTTTTTCGAAATTGTATCTTAGTTATTGAGGAGATAGAGATATTAGAGAATCCCTTCTTGATGGCTTTTGTGAATTTGCGAGTTGGTTCCAAAGCCCATGTTGAGTATTGCCGTCTGAGAGTTTCGATGGAAATCTTCCTGTCACCGTTTGCTTTCGTAATCTCAACTTCTGGAGAACTATGAACTTTCTGCCGCTTGTTGGGAGGTCCAACTTCTGAGAGTGGTAAAGAGTGAGCACTTTCTGTACGACCCTGGTGCTTTTTGAGAGTCACAGTACTATTTGACGGAGCCTTTTTGTTTCTGGTAGCTGGTCGTTTATTTGTGCTTCGGTGTTCAATTGAATTCTCGAGTTTTGCTTGCTGAACATCATGCCGAGTAGCCTCGAGGTAATGTTGGTCATTAACCTCACAGCTCTGGTTTCCACTTGATCGATGCAGCTCTTCGTCACTTCCCTGATTGGTCGTGAAATTGAAGCACATTGCGTTCCTCTTCAAGTGGAAGCTTAGATGCTCGACCCTGTCCTGTGAATTTGTGAAAATATGATCGCAGTGGTGGCATTTTTTCTCATATTTTGGTGTTATCTCAAAGCGATTTCGCGAGGCATAATTCCCAATAGGTATTCCATGAACTGTCTTGAGATGGCTGGCAAAGAGATCTCGTGAGTGGAATACTTTGCCCTTTCCCACTCGTTTTCCGAGGCATATGTCCAGATCACAGACCCAACCTTCCCAGGGATATCTGCCGTACTCGTGCCCTGTCCACAATTCTTTCCGAGAGAATGTACGTTTGCATGTATCGCATTGAAATATCCGCGAAGAACTGAGAGGCTGCATACTATTTCTTGAAGAAGGACATTTGGTTGGCTGCTCCGACAGCCATTTCGCTGCTGCGGTCAAAACTCTTTGGTCAATTTCTTTTGACGGAGGAGAATTGGTCAGATCTCCGCTTTGGGTGCGGATGATTTCTGTTTCTTTAGATCCTCTGGGTTGGGCCATCTGAGTGATGCCACGTAGCACTTCCTGGACTGTGGCTGGCTCAATGGACATAGACTCGGCGAATAGTTTGATTTTGGTGTCAGAGATTCCAGTGGTGATTGAAAGATGTTCTGCCCAATTCGTAATAACAGCAATTACTCCTGGAGATACTTGTTGGCTGGGGAGGTTGTCCAGCACCAGCTCGGTTTGGTGCAAATCAGGTACACCACTCGGTTCGCGCTCGAGTCGAGGAGCAAATTCAGTTGTTAGTGGATTGTGTTCGTGAAATAAAGAGCCTGTTTCAATTGTTCCAGGGTTCAATGAGGGATGATTAACCTTTTTCAATTAGATTATGTGCTCATATACACGCTTTTGAATCTTACTGTGTGGTGGGTAATGTCGAAGCCAAAACCAGGCAGCTCAGAGCCACCAAAGGAATTTTCGGGTCGAAGGAATGCATTAACAGTGTACCCATCTAGGTTTTGTGTTTGCAGTGAAGGGACAGAGTCGAAATCAAAATCGTACGAAACATTAGCTGCCGAGTCCGAAAATAAGAGGTCGTTTCCAAGAGTCGAATCCGGAGGTTCGTGGCTTAATTGACTTGGAGCAACACTCAGATACCCAGAATCTTGGGTATTGTGTAGTTTTGGGACCTGGTGCGATTCCATCGCCGCTGGTCGTATCTTGCCGCCTGCATCCATTTTCAAACCGTGAGTTGATGGGGAAAGCTTGATGGCTGTGGGAAGAGATATGGGCCACAATGGAGAGAATAAGGAGAAGGCATATCAAGATAGTTTGAAATATGGGAAACGAGGCTGTCGTGTGTGACTTGAGGTAGGTGAGGTCGGTCGGTGAGATGGGTGAAATGGGTGAAATTGGGTGGGAACAGGGGTGGTAACCAATAGGTGAGATGGTGATTGTGGCTCAGCAAGCCGCACACACAAAGCACAGGAACTCAAGAGTCAAGAATCAGGAGTTTCACCAACGAGTTTCCGAAAGGTTCACAGTAAGAATATCAATATGATTATTGGTGTTTATAACCTGAAAATGCGTGAATGGGTAACGTCTGCATGTTACACAATGATAAATTCCATGAAGAACTCTAATTTTGCCTGTAGAATAGGTAGATGTAAAGGTAGCTTAGTGATGATTCTGCCCAAAAATTTTGGTATAAGATCATGAAGCTTTGCTTGATATTCAATTCATTCAACATGCGATCCCATTTCCAATTGCCCCGAACCAACATGGCCCCTGAGAGTACCTATAGCAACCACCTCGTTAGCAGCTCGACACAGGTTGCAACTCCCGATCTTATTTGGCGAGTGGCATTTCAAAGTCTTTCTGGACCTTTATATCTTCATGAAATAAAACTCAATCGCCACGATACCGGTACCACTATCATGCAGAGACTTCAACAGCAATATACGCAAGCGAAGTCTCAAAAGCCATATCGATTGTGGGATAAGAGGCCAAGTTTTTGGAGTCCAGTCATCGAAATCGCAACTCTTTCCCCTGTAAGTAAACCTGATTACCCATATTTCCTTCTCCGAGCTAACTTGTGGTGCTTTCCAACAGAACAGCTCCTCAGACCTCGAAGCGGCCCAGCAAAATCCTCGCCAAGTCTTCGCCCATCACAGAAAGCGTGACATCGAGCTCACGGCCGGGTTTCAAAATCCCGAGATTTTGTCCAGTGCTGTAGACTTCATGCAGAGCAGTGGCTTGTTTAGGTTGGACGACGCCAATCAACCACTTGCCCAGAAGCGGATTGTTCTTGTGGCCCTGAAATTGAATCTGGTCGGGGTCCTCACCTTGGTGGTCTTCAATTTGGCTCTCTGTCTTGGGGCTGGAATAGCAGTTGGTCAATTGACGAAGAGAATGGAATTGGGAGTTGCTGTCACCTCTGGTGTAACGGGAATCCTTGGCTGTATCCAAGCAGTCTTGTTTTTTATATACAAGTAGCTTCGAGCTTTCTCATTGTCTTCGTATCTAATGTAAACATGCGGTGTTTATTATTTCCTTAAAACAACAGATTAATAAGAGAATCTAGATACTTTCAAACTTATAGAAATTGCGATAAGTTGATAGAGCAGTTAGAAATAGTAGAGTAAGACTAACTTGATTATATAAGACACGAGAGAATAGAAAACGTAGTAGAAATACTAGAAAGAGAGATATAGTTCCGTTATAGTAATAGTAACAAATTAAAAGTAAAAAAATAGCACTAGAAAGAATAATTTAAACATAATAGAAAGAGGACTTAAGATTATATAGAGTAGTAAGAGTGAAGTTAGTAAGAAGGCTATCGCTTCTACTCTAATACTAGCTTCGAATAATATTATTATAGATTTTTAGTATAAATCTCTATAAGCAAGAGTACTTAGCGGATTCTATTCTGAAATATAATAAATTGGAAATATTTTAATAATACGAGAGCTACTAACCTCTATAGGTCATAAAAACTATAAGTAAAGGGATAGGTTTAGTATTAGACTATAAGCACTTCTTAAATAGCTAGCTTCCTAGATAATACTTTCAGATAGCTATTCGTAGAGAACCTAATCTCTCTACTGAAATTAACTCTCTTCTCTGTCTTCTAAAAAACCCCCCAAAATAAATACAGACTTGGCAGTACTACGAAAGAGAGGAATAATCTCAACTAAATGTCACAGTTCGGCACTCCTGGGAAGAAGGCCTAATCTCCTAGTGGGGTGTGCTTGTAACCTCGTCAGAGGCTAGTTAGTAAACCTGGGGAGATGTCCTTAAACACTTGGGTAAATGTCTGTCAAGCTTTCTAGAAGACTTCCGTCTATAGAATAGGTAAGTGTTTCCAATGTTATCACCCGAGGATGTACAAATCAATGTAACCACCTAATCAAACTTTCTCTATTGAGACCCAATCGCATTCGCAATTGATTGGGCATTTAGACCGACCATCTCGAGTCACCAACGAGTGCCCAAATGAACCGCAACGATGGTTGAGGGGGTTCAGATGAATCACACTCTGACCTCTGATTTTGGGTCCCGCGCTTTCCTGGGGGAAGTTGCGTTTAATAAGTTTTGGTTTTTGTGTCTGTGTTTTTGAGTTAGCAATGCACTTCTATCTTGAGAACGACTCGAACGAGTGCACCACCGAGTCTGTTTTGTGATGATGGGAAGAGTTATTTGTGTACAGAAAGAACATGGGCTTTCTGGGTGGATCTGGGGGACTGGGAGAGATCGGAAGCTACTGGTTGACGGAAGAGAGCAAGAAGGGAAGAAACGACTGTCCATATCCCAGGTAGGAGCCTCCCCTATTCAAAGTTCGCCGAACAGCACCAGACATCTAGGCAGAGGAGAGAAAGCAATGCGGGAAACTTCGCTCTTCTACTATCGCCTCAGAGAAGCTCCTTGGAAATGGAGAAGCCACTACACAGAACAGAGGCTGAGAGACCTGAAAAAACAAAGCGAAGATTGAAATGATGTTTCCAAATATTTTGCCATGCCTTGAATGTGAGGGCGCTCTGCCACAGCAAGCAGAAAGTTGTTTACTGCACCCTGCCTTTCTATTCCCTCGCAGGGCAAACAGACGACTGGACTCCAAACCCGGCAAAGGGCGAGGGGGAAACCACCAAACCAACACGACAAGAAAAGACCAAGGGGATATGCCCAAAATTGGAATAAACGGACTGTTCACAAATTTCGTTTTTCCAAAATTGTTTGGTCACCAGGTAAAGATCTGGAAGGCGAGTCGTACTATCGTCTATCTCAATAATACCTCTTTAATAATATTGTTTGAAAACATTTGGATTAACGAAATTAATTGTAACAAATGAGTTTGCCTCATCCGAAACTTTATACGGCTAATTTGATTACTCGAGATGTTTGAAAATAATATAAGTTAGGAGATATTGTGGACAATAGCACGGGGTCTCTCTCTCTCTCTCTCAACTTCCCGAGGGCAATACTACGACACGCAGGGGCGGATCCTAATAACCTTGGAGCCTTGAAATCGAAGATGGAGAGGAGTTCCCAACCTTTTTAGAGGAAGAAACAAACGGACGAAGCAGCCCCACGTGACATGTCAATCACGCCCTGCCTTGGTGATGCAGGTAGTCGCGTCCCAGAGCTGCCTATTCACCATCGACATGTCTGCCTTACTTATAGAAACTCCCACTTCCCCGCAATTTGCTCAATCAACATCGCAAGCTCCGTCCCAAATAAACTCAAGAATCCATCTCCAGCCAAAAAGATAAATCATCCAAAATGCCCATCCCATCCAAAATCATCAACGGAAAAAAGACCTTCACGGTCCTGGGTATCCTCCCCCCCCCAAAACCCCCGTTTGAGCCTCAAATTGACATTTTTGACAAAACAGAAAACAACCCAGAAGTAATGAACGCCCTCGCCTCAACCCTCGGACTCGCCCCCTCTCTAAAGTTCCACGATGTCTACTCTCTCACCGAACCCTCACTTCTCGCCATGATCCCCCGTCCTGTCCTTGCTCTGCTGGTTATCATCCCATTAACACCCGCCTGGCACGCCTCCCGCATCGCCGAAGATGAGAAGACACAAGAGTATACGGGTTCAGGACCCGAGGAGCCGGTGATCTGGTTTAAACAAACGATCGGGGAGGCATGTGGATCGATCGGCCTCCTGCACTGTCTAATCAACGGCGAGGCGAAGAAACATATCCTTCCCAATTCTACCCTTTCGAAAATCCGAGATGGTGCGATACCTTTGAAGATGGAGGAGAGAGCCCAGTTTTTGTATGATAACAAAGACTTCGAGGACGCGCATCAGAGTGTTGCGGAGATGGGTGATACGGTTCCGCCTGTCTCGGATGGAAGTCATCTGGGAGTGAGTATTCTCCGAGCTCTTTTCCCCTCTTTAAGGTTGTTTTATTCTCCCCCCCCCCCCTTAATTGTCTGTCAGGTGCAAGGGTAGTTTGGCTGTGAGAACGTCTGTGCAACTACAGACAATTGAGGGAGGGGGAGAGTAGAAGGACTGAGACATGGTTTCCTCCTCAGACAGCCCATTTCCTCCTCAGACAAGCCTGTTTTGTCCTAATCTTCCCCAAACATACCTTCTAGAAATGGCAATACTGACTCCGAGATTTTCCGAAGCAGCATTTTGTTACTTTTGTGAAGAGTGAGGGGAAGCTTTGGGAGTTGGAGGGAAATCGGAAGGGGCCTATTGTTAGGGGGACGTTGGAGGAGGGGGAGGATCTTTTGAGTCGGAAAGCTATCGAGCTGGGATTGGGAAGGGTGATTGAGATGGAGAGAAGTAGTGGGGGAAGTGATTTGCGGTTTAGTTGCATTGCTCTTGCGGAGGGGGAGTAGGTTTTTGACTTAGTGAGGAGGGATGGAGTGTCTGGGTAGTAGGTGCTTTGCTGGCAATGAAGAGTAGTACAGGAACCGAGATTCCACTCGAGTTTCGATAGGGGAAAAGGAGTCCCAGTGGAATCAAGCAAACACCTCTCTTTAACACCTCGAAAGTATTCAACTCCCTCGTTTATCTTACCGTACAGATAGTGACCTGCCTACCAGTGGTATGGTTATGATTATGATCATGATTATGGTTCCAAAAAGCAAGAAGGAATCACAGCCAATGGACAGACGACAATTATCCCAAGAATTGTGGAGATTGATGGTGACGTGTAGATTGCTAATTTATTCGAGAAATATCGAGCAAAAAAGCAGGATAACGAGGACGTTATGTATGCCCCACCCCCACCCCCTCACCCCTTTTTCTAGCGTTTAGAGTACACTAGAGGTTGACCGTTGACCATTGACCCCATAATACCGTGGTAGGTAATACCATAATACCCGGAAGGGCAAGCTGTGAACCCTGCACCGGCTCATTTCAGGCACTTCCAGCCCGCCAAAACAGCCGTGCGTACCCCGAAATATTGCGCCTCTACAGTGCTTCTTTCTGCTGTACTCGTCGTAGTGTACACAACAACATTTATTTCCGCCATCGCGAGAACGACTCTTCGACTGCAGATATACGACACTCCATCTCCTCCATCGGCTAGGTAAGGTACTTTGTGCCGATTACACTCGTTTCCCTCTCGCTCTGTCGAGAAGGCGAATATCTGACGGATAAGCCACCACATCAACAAAGAGCTTCGTCACCTCAACCCACGCGAAAGATCACCCTCAAACTTTGAATTGGAGCCTTCGTCCTACGACGCTACTGCACCACAGCAGATCTCTCCTCCCGATAACGATAATCCGAGGGCGGACTGGAAGTGTCAAGTAGATCTTTGGCATGCAATATTGAATCAACAACAAATATACCACCACAATGGCACCACCCTTTCCTTCACGGACGTCCTTACGGAACTCCCTCTTTTTCTTACTCGCCTCGACCTGTGTGGAGGCTTTCTATATTCCTGGTATGTGACAAGAACGTCCAATCTCCTGTTGTATACACTGCTGATTGAATCAAAGGCTGGTCCGTGAAGAGTTATAAAGACAACGAAGCCATTCCCCTGCTTGTTAATAAAGTCTATTCCGACAACACCCAATTGCAATATGCATACTACGACCTCCCATTCGTATGCCCACCAACAGGGGCTTCCCACGCCGGATCCTCACTTCTAAGTGGGCAGACGATATCCTTGAACCTGGGCGAGGTTCTACGAGGCGATCGAATAACACAATCAGACATCGAATTGGTCATGGGAAAAGATTCAACATGCAACGCCCTCTGCACAAAAACCGTCTCGAGGAAAGACTTGAAGCGAGCAAGAGAATTGGTTCGCGATGGATATGTGGCGGAATGGATTGTGGATAACCTCCCCGGAGCAACGAGTTTCGTGACAGTGGATAAATCAAGAAAATACTACGCAGCGGGATTCAAGATGGGCTACAAGGATATTGAGATTAATTCCGGGAAACATCGATTTTACATCAACAACCACCTTACCATCGTAATTCGCTACCGAAAGGCACCTGGAAAGGAGGGCGAGAAGGGTGGGAAGGTGGTCGTTGCGTTTGAGGTGTATACCAAGAGCATCGGACCAGAAAAGAGATTGGAAGATGGATGTCCAGAGGATCTCAGTGAGGTCGAGACGCCGATGGAATTATACATCAAACCGAATGCGACGGATTTTTCGAGTCAATATCCTCATTCTTCGTATTATCCCCCGGAGAGCGAGACGGATGTTGATGATGGGGCGACTTTGGATATCCCATACACTTACTCGGTTTACTGGCGCGAGGATGATAAAATTGAGTGGGCTCATCGATGGGATTTATATTTCGTCAACCAGGAGGAGGGGTCTAGGATCCATTGGCTTGCAATTATCAATTCGTTAATTATTTCTGGATCTTTGAGTGCGATTGTTGCTATGATTCTTGCGCGAACTATTCGTGGCGATATTAAAACATACAAAGAGGCAAACGCAACTCTGGAAGATGGAAAATCGAAATTAAAGAGGAGATCTAGACCGGGAAGTGGAGCACGAACACCGAAATCTGGAGAAAAGGCTGTGTTGGGGTTACTGGAACAAGTTGGAGATGATGACAATGATGCAGATGTTTCCTCTGACGAGGAAGCTCTGGAAGATGTTACGGGATGGAAATTACTCCATGGTGATGTTTTCCGTGCTCCTGCTTATGGATACCTCCTTGCTCCACTGGTTGGCTCTGGAATGCAATTGGTCTTTATGGCTGTAGGATTACTCTTCCTATCCAGCTTAGGTATATTGAACCCCAGTTTCCGAGGTGGTTTCGTCAGCGTTGGAGTCGGTTTATTCGTCTTCGCCGGTCTCTTTTCAGGCTACTTCTCCGGACGAGTATACAAAACTTTCGGCGGCAAGAATTGGCGGAAGAACACACTCATCACTGCGATCCTCTTCCCGGGTCTTCTATTCGCCTTGGTATTCATCCTCAACCTCTTTGTTTGGGCACAAGCCTCTTCTACTGCGCTGCCGTTTGGGACTTTGGTGGGGATTATACTGCTTTGGCTTTGTATTCAGCTTCCGCTTGTTTATGTGGGGAGTTGGTATGGCTATCTTCGCACGGGGGCGTGGGAACATCCTACGAAAACTACGACTTTACCACGCCAGTTACCTGCTAGACCTTGGTACATTCAATCCGTCCAATCCATCCTACTAGCAGGCCTTATCCCCTTCGCAGTAATCTTCATAGAACTCCTCTACGTCTTCCAATCCCTCTGGCAAGATAAATCAGGATATTACTACGTCTTCGGCTTCCTCTCTGTCGTCTCCATCATCTTGATCCTCACCATTGCGGAGGTCACCATCGTCACTATCTACATCAAACTTTGCTCGGAAGACTATAATTGGTGGTGGCATTCCTTTTTCGTTGGGGGAAGTAGCAGTGTTTGGGTCTTTGTTTATTGTATCTGGTATTATTTTACCAAGTTACATATTGAGGGGTTTGTTAGTGGGTTGTTGTTTTTTGGGTATTCGTTTTTGGCGTGTGTGGTTTATGGGTTGCTTTGTGGGACGGTGGGCTTTTTGACGGCTTATGCTTTTGTGAGGAGGATTTATGGGTGAGTTGTCTTTCTTTCTTTCCTCTTTCTGTTTCATTTTGCGAGGGACTTGAGGTTGTGGGGTGGGGTGCGGTGGGCGTATGGTCCTCTAGGTCTGGGCTCGCGAAATCTCTCGTTTGTTCCACGGGCTACCTACCCTTCGAGTGGTTTGACGAGGAGCCTACGTACCCTCTTCTCTCCGCTTATCCCCTACCCTTCCCCGCTCCTTTCTTCTCCTCTCCCCTCTCTATTGAATTTGTATCCTTGCTAACAAAAATAACAGCGCTATCAAAGCTGATTGAAAAATGGATTGGAATGCGTTTGGGAAATTAAATGGTCGCTTGTTGTGGGGTCCTTTTTTGGCATATGAAATTGTATTGTAATTTGAGTAAATCTTACAATAGAGGAGTAATTGATGCATTGATGCATGGGATGGAGTATAATTGGGACGATGAGAAGAATAAAAGAAAAATCCAATTAAGAGACCACAATTACGGATATCAGGTTGAGAGGGGATGTTTGTAATGTTTTTGTTTACTTGGGGTTGGTGAGATTCATGAATGAGACTCGATGTTGATGGGTAATTCAAGGAATTCCAGAGCGCGCTTGTTGAGAGGTTGTGGTTTACCCAAGGACGTCATCTAGTTTAAGTTCTATTCACTTCAACTTGGAACCTCAAGGGCAATTCTTGCGTTTGTCGGAAATATGGAGGAGTTGGTAGGGTTGAGGTGAGGTAAGTCTTTGGAAATGGATGAGAGAGGTTGAGAGAGGTTGGATAGATGTTGGAGTGGGAGTTGAGAGGGTTTAATCATGAGAGTTTTCGCTTTATTTGTAAGGTCTCTGGGTTCTGGCTTTACTATAGAACAGAGATTATAGGATAGGGCCATACCTTGTAAGTTTTTAATTAAAAATTACTACTCTTTTTAAACGGTAATTGACACCTTTGTCCCTTAAATAATCGTAAATACCTAGAATATCCCTTAAATTACTTGAAAAGTGACTGCTCTATCCCTTAAATAATACCCTTTAAAAATAGGGGTATTCTAGTTAGAAAAGAGGGATATTTAAGTTAGTTTATACTTTTTCTCTATTCATTAGTTTCCTTATACTAATACACTAAAAATCAATGAATATAGTAAATTAACCTACTTACGTACTATCTACTTACGACTACGTAAACCAACTCTCAAGGGCTTTAGTTAAGCCTAATACTCTCGATTCTTTCGCTTACGGCTTTTATTACTTACTAAGTAATCGACGATTTCTTAAGGCTTAATATCATAGTAGATGCTATATATTAAAGGTTATAATCTTAAGGTACTAGCTTTAATTCACTAAAAAATAGGTAGCGTAATATAGCAAAAACAGTGAATAATAACTAACTTAAATATCTCTCTTTTCTAACTAGAATACTCTCACTTTTAAGAGGTCTTATTTAAGAGATAGAACAGTCACTTTTTGATTAAATTAGAGGATAAAAGTGTCAATTACCGTAGAGAAAAAGTATAAACTAACTTAAATATCCCTCTTTTCTGACTAGAATACCTCTATTTTTAAGAGATATTATTTAAGAGATAGAGCAGTTACTTTTCAAGTAATTTAAGGGATATTCTAGGTATTTACGATTATTTAGAGGATAAAAGTGTCAGTTACCGCTTTTTAAAAGACAGATCCCCTTGCTTTCTAGCTATACTTTATATATACGTGCTGTTTCTTTCTTATTTTCTAGCTAGGAAGCAACCTACTCTTTCTTACTTTCTAGCTACCAGTCTCTCTTTTTATCTATAGCTTCGATAAAAGAAAATGTTATAGAAAGAGAAAATAGGAGGAGTAGAAGGAGATTAGAAAAGAAGAGAAAAGAAGGCTTTAGGAGTAATAAAGTCTTATAATTACTATCTCTTTTTAAGTGTTTTATATAACTTTCCCTCCCCTTCTACTTTGTTTTAGGAAAAGACCTAGTATTAAGCAAGGGATAAATACTCTACGTAATCTCCTACTTTCACGATTGCGATTTCTCTCTCTTCTTCTTCCTTCTTCTTCTTCTTTTATTATCGAATTTAAAAAAGTAAGAGTAAGACTAGATAAGCCTAGGAGGTAAATAGAAGTATAATACAAAGTAGAGAGGCAAGGAGTAGGGTAAAAAAAGTCGCAGCGTGTATATAAGACAAAGTGCGCTTAATTTATAATTGAAAAATAATGATCGGTAGCCCTATTCCATGTTCTCCGTTCCGTACTTGACGTTTTTTTAGGAAATGCTCAGGACTCTAATAAGAATGCGGTGATTTCAAATACACCAGTTGATTCGTAAATTTTATAAACTTGTAATTGGGGGGGGGGAAGATGTTTTTTTGAGTGGGTATTATGAGTTGGCTTTCAGTTCAACCGTTCATTTGGCTTCACGTACATACTCACTCGCTTAGGTGGGACTTAATCAAGCCTCTGCATTAGATGTTACTCTTGTGTTCATTTGTCACGTTCTGTTTCTTGAATGTAGATCATCAAGCTCTAGCCAAGTCGATTTCTTGATAACTGAACACCAACAAGCATGTCAAGGCCGCGAGTACGACAACTGAAATTGTCGTTCACTCAAGCTCCAATCAAGAGTCGGTTGCAGGTACACAAAATCAAACAAGCATTTGCATGCAAGACAACAAGAGCACTGTACCCCACCTGTTTTTTTGTCCACAGTCCCATCCTCGAAATTTTTGGTGGATTTAGCGTACCTAGTAACCGCTCTGGCTAGAGCTCAGGTTGAGTTGTTGTTTACGTATATACAACCAACTCGCTTAGTTGGTGCTTTATTAACCCCCATAATCAGCTGTTAGTCTTCGCGTTTACTCGCCAGCTTCTCAGCCTTGAAATGCTTGTTATTATGAAGCAATCGACGTGGTGGAAAAACTCGGGTTGTCATTTACGTGCAGATAACTAACTCGCTTAGTAGAATTTTAATTGACCAGCAAGAACACTCACCTCCATTCATCTCATTCGTCATAGTTTGAAATGCATATTACAACGTTAGCTTACTGTTTGCTTATGGTTACAAAGTGAGCATCTGGGCTAGAAGCTTGTGTGGCTGTTTACGTGAATACAACCAGCTTGAGAGGCTCGATTAAACGTCAACAATGTTGAACAACAAGAACACATACTTTAATTCGTCTCATTCGCCAAGTTTTTATCCTTGAAATGCTTGTTGTAAGGTTGGCTCTTGGTTATCACCAAGGCTAGAACGTGAGTTGTTCGTTGTGTTAGCGACGTGGTGCTCATAACATTGTAAGATATGTTGAAGTTTTCTAACATCTTTTCCCATGTATGCTCGTCAGCTTTCCATTCTTGAATCAGGTTCGTTCTTGAGTGGTAACGAATCGGAATATGCGGAGCATGTTTCAACATGGAAGATACAACAAAGTGCTCGAGAAATAAAGGAGAGCAAAGTGTATAAAGATCAAGTTCATCGTCTCCTTTCGTTTTGATGCTCAAATTCAGCTACGAAACACAATTACAACCTTACGTCTTCAACTCGAATCACAAAACACTGCTTCTTTTCTCAACGGTCACCTCACCACTCCAACTTCACAAAGATGAAGCTCTCCATCATCTTCTCACTCGCATTCGCCACTCTAGCGTTGACTGCGCCACTTCCAGGTCCGTTTCCCCTTCTCCCCTTTTTCCCTCCCCCTATCCCTTTCCCGTACCCAGATCCCCTCCAAGTTGATCTCACCCTCTTTGATTCTACACACTAACACGCAGACTCCTCACCCATCTCAACCTCCCTTATCTCCCGCGCCCCAGAACGCTTAGCCTACCCTTGCGCTGAAGTCATCACCGAGGGACATTCAGTTACGGAGGCTAAAGGTGTAGAAGACTGCAATCGTAGGGGGTGTAATGGATGTGTTACGACTGTTTGATTTGATGGTGGTGGGTTGTGTTGGTTTGATGTAGGTTTTTGTTTTATTTTTGACTCTAGTTTGTTTATGCTTCTTCGTGGTTGGTTGTTCAGCGAGGGGAAAGTACGAAAGGGGAACGGGCAACGGAAATTGAATCAACTTCCTTGAGTTCCAAGCAGAATTAGCACCGGGAATAGCAGCATATCATTCCATCCATTGTTGAGCTATAAATGTGACAAGTGTACCCGGGTATATTTGACAAACTCCATTCCATGCATGCTTAAATCCAAATCCCCATTTCCAAATCACCAAACCAAGCTATACCATTATCCTCCTCAGTCCCTCAGTACCACCAAGCACTCGTCTACCTGTCACGGCACATCTCCCCTTTCCATTTTCCCATTTCCCCTCCTTGCCTTCCATAAAAGCCTCCTGTTTCTCGTGATTCCCCTCCATCCATCGATGTATGCAAGTATAACAAAACACGAAACCAGTCTGACAAGCAGTTGCCGTAGTAATTTCCTCCTCGCAAATAGGACAGCATTCCGAGTTGGAAGGGACGGGGACTGTGAATATAGGTAGTAAAGAGGCCGCAGCAATGGGTGGGTTCTTTGCCTCCTTGTTCTCGGGCTTCTGATTTTCCATGGCCTTCTGTGTTTGCGGCTCAGAATTTGACGTTGATCCCTTTTTCACAGGCCCAAATCGGGTGGAGAGAGTCGACAACCCAGATACAATCGGTGGTGGCAACTCAATCCCCTCCGCAGCCTTCTTCCCCAATTGCCTCGCAAAATCACTAGCATGCCACCACTCCAAAAATTTCAACGCAAAGATACTCGTTGGAAGCAAGATCTTCAAACTCCCCAACAACCTCTCCCCCATAACCCTCGGATGGAAAATACTAGTAACCCCTAGATTTCCTCCTCTCCCCGAACTTGATTTCCCCTCCGCCAACGCAGCAATAGCCCTATAATCCTCCTCCCCCAACCTCCGCATCCTCGTCCCGATAAGCCAGAGGAAGGGAGAATGAAACCTCGAGTTGTCGAACAAATACGCAACATTGAAGACCAATATCGCAAAATAATACGCCGCATTAACACTCGGATATATATTCCTCAAAAACCAGCGGTAATAATGCAGAATCCTCTGTTTTATCGTAGGGTTCGGCGGCATACGTGTATAATTCCCCCCCAGCAAAGCCCTCGGCGCATTGACATCGTAACTCTCATCCAACTTCCTCTTCAAATACGGCAGCCCAATCATCACCGCCAGATTCCTCCACACATCCCCATCACTCAACTTCAATGCCTCCCTCACATGTCCCGCCGCTCCGATTTGCGCCCGGGGAATTTCACCCACTGCGAGAGCACGTCCGCGTTTTAAGCCGTAAAAGTTCTCTGTGAATCCGCCGCCGGTGGTTTTTAAATAATGGCGTTCGACTATTAGCATGCAGAGGGCGTAGAGTTCGTCGAAGGAGTTTAGGATTCGAAGGAGGTAGCGGGGGTGTCGGTGGGTTGCGATTGTGAGGAGGTAGCGGAGGGAGGGGGGAAGCAGGGAGGAGAGTTGGGATTCGGAGAGAAGTTCGAATAGGGAGGGTTTGTGTGTGTCAAAGGTTGAGCGGAGTTCGGTCATGAATTCCATGATGGCGGTATGGGAGGTTGAGAGATTGTAATTATTGAAAATGATAGAAGAGAGTCTTCGAGAGCAGCTTGAATCTTCCTCGTCCGGGCCGAGGTCCAAAATTGATCGCTGTCACGTGGTCGACTCAATTTTTTATCGCAGTTTCCTAGATAAGAACCTTTAAAACCGTTATACTTACTAGCTACTGACTAAATTAGGCTAAGAAGCTTATTTAGGCAAGAGTTCTTCTATATAGTGTCTAAGAGTCTTTAATAATAGCTTTTGTAATAAACGTTTATTTAGTTTTAATAATATTTTTAATATTTTAATAACTACTCTTTTAAGTTAAAAGCTACTTTACTAAACTATATAAAAATACTCTTTTTACTTATATATCTATTTCTATTAATACTTTGCCGCTATAAAGAGATATAATCTTTTAACTATATATTACTTTAAAAAGTATAAAACATAAGTTAAAAAATTACTATATTTCTATATTTTATAATTAGTAATTTCTTTTTATAAAATCTAGCTTAATAAACTATTAAAAAGTATATCTAGAATCTCTTTAGAAGCTATTTTAGCTAAGTAAAATAATTTTTCTAATATAATTCTTATTTTTTATATTCTATAAATAGTTATAAATATATATATATAAACTCTATTTTAACTATACTATATATTTACTCTATACTTCTATTTCTAAAGTAAGAAACCTATCTACTTACTAGAAGTATAAAGTAGAACTAGAGCTATTTATATATAAATCTCTTTTTTTAATAGCTCTTAAATTAGTTATAATAAGTAGTAAAAAGTATAGAAAACTAAATAAACGTTTAGTACTAAAGCTATTACTAAAACTTCTTAGACGCTCTAGTAGAAACCGACCTCTTTCTCTACTCCGTCTTTCTATTAGTCTAAGTATCTCTATAGTATAGAGTTAGAAAATAAATACTAAAAGGAGTAACTAAGAAACTAAGATAATAAAAAGACGCGATAGTAAAAGTAAAAGTCGATAAAATATCTATCTTAAAATCTTATTTATTTTTAAATTAATATATAATTCCTATACTTATAGAATAATATTAAGGTTTTAAGCTTATAATATAAAATATAACTAATTATAAAAGTAGAAGTAAAAGGTTTTTAATAACTAAGAGTCTCTATTATATTTTCTAAGTATAAGATATAGTACTAGAATTCTTTAAGAGTAATTATATAAACTATAAAGAGATAACTTAAACTCTTTTATATTTATAAATAACGAATATCTCTTCGCTTTCTCGACAAAGTTATAATTATCTTATAATAGCTTTATAAAATACTTGTTTTTATAGTCTTTAGATATACTAGTATACTAGTATACTATTCTAGATAGCTAGGAGTACCTGCTATATATAAGGTTTTAGTAGTTATTATCTTATATTATCTATTTTAGAAAGGTTACGTAGGTTTAGGCTTTTATATTAGCTAACGTATAACGTTAGTCGGTTTTAAACTCTTTTATACTATCTAAACCTCTTATATATAGTAGCTTACTCCTAGAGTTAGAAGAGAGATAGTTTTTCCTTTTCTTCTATATTAGTACCTAGTATTTATATACGTTATTCTATCTTAAACGTACTTCTATATACCTCTTCGCTAGTAGTATATATTTCGTACTATTATAACTAGCTACGAATATTAAGAATAAATTATTTTATTTATTATAAATATATTTAATTCTTAATATTTTACTAAATAGATAAGATAATAAATTAAAAAGTATAATTTTATAGAATATATAAGCTTTAAATTAAAAGAGTATCTACTAGATAATATTTCTAACGTTACTAACGCTTTTAAAATAACTTTATATATATATTCTATCTCTTTCTATTTTATTTATTAATTCTTATAACTATTCTTCTCTAATCTAGATCTATTATAAGTATTATACTAGCTATATATCTTGTTATTACTATACTAAATTTCGTAGATATACTCGTCGTCGTTATTATACTAATACTAGTCGTAGTTTTTATATAGCTACTTACTATATTCGTTACTAAAATTATCGATACTAGAAGAGTACTAGTTATTATTAACTCTTAGCCTAGAATATATAATATAGAAGGTATAGTAATTATAGTTCTAAAAAGAAATTAGTAGCTTCTAAATAAGAGAAAACTTTAACTTACTTATAAGAAGTAGAATAGATAGTAAAAGTAGTTTATAGAGTATAAATATCTAAAGTCGTCTTATACTTAAGAGTAGTACTACTAGCTAAACTCTCTATAAACTCTAAGAGTATAAGTCTATATAATAAATAGATAAATAAATAATTATTTATTTATTAAAAATATTAAATAAGTACGTACTATAATAGTACGAAATATATACTACTAGCGAAGAGGTATATAGAAGTATATTTGAGATAAGATAACGTATATAAATACTAAGTACTAATATAGAAGAAAAGGAAAAACTATCTCTCTTCTACTCTAGAAGTAGACTACTATATATAAGAGGTTCAGATAGTATAAAAGAGTCTAAAACTAACTAACGTTATACGTCGACTAATATAAAAGCCTAAATCTACGTAACCTTTTTAAAATAGATAATATAAGATAATAGTAGCTAAAATAATAATCTATAGCTAAAACCTTATATATAGTAGAGACTACTAGCTATCTAGAATAGTATACTATTATACGTACTAATTAAGTGATTATTTATATAATAAGAGCTTAAATAAATATATTACGAATAGTTTTATTTATATAGTCGTTCTCTAAGTCTTAGTATATAGAGTTTCTCTTTTTTATATATATATATAAATAGAACTACTATAAACTATAAATTTATTTACTTTTAATTATTATTAATAGATTACTATTATCTCTTCTTCTTATCTCTTATATTATAGAAAATAGAGTATTATATACTATCTCTTTTTCTATCTCTTTAGTTATTCTTATACTCTACGTATAGACGCGTTTAGTAGTCTAGTTTAAAACTACTCTTATTTAGAGTAGTTTTAAACTAAAATCTAGATAGCTTTAAACTACGATACTACTAAGCTAGTTTAGAAGTGCTAAGATATTAAAATCTAAATTAAAGCTATTTATACTTACTCTATATATTTCTACCTCTTTATTTAATCTCTCTTACTATCTTTAATAACTTTTATCTTATAGAATTCTTTCTAGTTAAGAAACACGTCTATAGAGTTTACTTAAGAGACCTTCTTTTTAGTAGCTTTTAAGGCTCTTTTAGTAGACTTTTTAGTACTAGAAGTAGTATCAGCCTTATACTATTCTAGAAGAGGTATATTAATTAAAAAGAAGAATAAAAGAGTATAAAAGAGGTAGTAGAAGTAGTAGAAGTAGATAGAGGAAACTTAGCTTATATACTTATATTATAAGCTAATTTATACTAAAATAATAATCTTTTTAGTAGAGCTTTTTAAATATAAGATTATAAGTAAATTATTATTCAATTTCTATATTATTATATACTTTAGTAGAGTTTCAAGAATAAGATAATTTTTAATCGCGTTAGAGCTAGAAATATAAGATTAGAACCGCGTTCTACTAAATCACATAAGATATAAGAATAACTGAAGAGATAATAAAGAGATATTATATAATACTCTATTTTCTATAGAGAATATTCTAGTTATATTTAATATCTTTTTAGAGAGTTAAGATATCTTTAGAAATAGCTAATATATTAATATATTAATAAACTACTTAACTACTTAAGTACTACTTAAAAAGTAAAAAGTAGAGTAGAGTAGAGTATAAGTAGCGGATTAGATAAGTAGAGTAGAGTAGTTATTTATAACTACTTAAGTAGTACTCGAGTAGTCTTAATAATATATATATATATTTATATAGTAAAGTAGTTTATTATAATATTAGTACTTATATATAGTAAGTTCTTAAATTTATAATTATATAATTAAAGACTAATTTATTAAAACGAATATTAAGAGAGTTACGTAGTAAATAGAGAGAAGAGTTCTTACTTAAGCTCTTAATAGCTCTAGAACGCTACTCTAGAGTATTAGTCTAATTAGTCCGACTTAGTCTATACTACTTAAATAGTACTCGAGTAGTACTTAAGTAGTAATTAGTAGAGTAGAGTAGTACTTAAAATTACTTAAAATAGAGTAGAGTAGTTATTATTACTCTACTCTACTCTACTTATTTAATATACTAGAAAGAGTCTTATTTAAGTAATCTACTTTTTTAAGCCTTAGTATAGTCTAATTAAGATAACGAAAGTAACTAAAGTAGATAATTTCAAGAGATTTTCATATATATTTTAGATAAGTAGAAACTATACTAGAAAGATAGAGAAGATAGAATATTTATAAATAAATAACTACTATTCGCTTTATAAACTCTTCTTATTCTTAAATAATTCGAAGAGTATATTATTCGTAGAAAATCGTAAATATTATAAATATATTTATAGCTTTTATTCGTTATATAGACTTATAAGAGTACGAGTATATATAGTAGAAATATTACTTTAAAAACGAGAGAAATAACGAGATCTTAGTATCTAGAACTTTAATAGAAAAGAGATAAAAGAGAGAGCACTTATTTATATTCTTTCTATTTAAATTAAATAATATTACTTAATCTAATCTAGACTATCTACGATACTAGATCTAATATAATATATAGATATATAATTACTTAGATTAACTATTAAGTCTCTTAATATAAGATTCGAGGCGACTAAAGCTTATTTCTAAGTAGAGAGATTAACTATAATAGAAGATAAGACTCTAAATAAACTTTTTAGAAGAGGTATTAATAAGCGATTACTTACTTAGTCTAATAGAGACTAGCGTATTAGCTTCGTTAGCTAACGTTCTATTAGTACTAGAGATATCTAGATTTACTTTATATAAAGTAATATATATTAAAGTTAGAGTATATTTTATACTATCGAGGTTAGTAATATTATATAGATATAAGTTCTACTCTTTTTAGTATATTTTAAGTATACTTTATAAAGCTTAGAAAGATACTATTTTAGACCTAGTTCTCGGATTTAATATATTAGAGTTTAGAATAATATATAAAAGTTCTATCGCGTCTTTTATTATATCTAAATATATTCTCTACTCTCTACTTACTAGCTCTAGATAATAATCTATAATATATAAAGTAGCTACTCGAAGATAAGTAGTCTTCGAGTATCTTTATAAAGGTTTTATCTTCTATAGTAGTTTAAAAGAGAAAGAAGAAGTTAATAAGCGTGAGAAATTCTAACACGCTAGTAAGCGAGGGCTTTCTATTAGACCTTAGTATTCTTAGTATAATAATAAAGCGTATTAAAGTAAAAGGCGTTATTATGCTGGTTTATAATAATGAAGTCTGGCTTTACGTAAAGCAAACAACCCTAGGACTTAGCACGAAGCTGAAAGAATTGTGGTCTTCGGAGGCGGTCGTGATAAAGCCTAGGCCTGAAGCTAAAGTTGGTGGCCAGAACGCGGGAGAGAAAGTTCAGCGACATAATATTGTCAGTTAAACATGATTTTCCCAAAAAGAAAAATGGCCGTTTTTTTAACAAAACGAATAGCAGGCGTGAGTAAGAAGCGGGGTTTGGTTGGCGGGGAATTTATTAGTTAATCTCTTGATCTGTTTCGTACTTCGCTCGTCGCTTCTCGACGATGTAGATGTATTTTACGGTCGGCTTTTCAACCTGGCTATACTCAGCCCAAGACTTCTGGCCAAGCCCGAGAGTCATCCGGAGGTCGCCCCGTAAACTTGCACTTTGGAACCCATTTTTACCCACAAAACAGTGACCACAGTAGTAGCCTGTAATAAACAAAAATAGTGCATCGCAAAAAAAAGAAAAAGAACCAGCTCCTTTAGCTCAGCGGTAGAGCGGGCGATTGCAGTAAATGCAATTATATCGCCAGGTCAATCGTTCGAACCGGTTAGGGAGCTTCTTCCATGTTTTCTTTTGCACTTTTGGTGAAGGTCTGGTCTGTCTTTTGTACTGCCCCTCCCCTGTTAATTGTTGGTGCGTGTTTCAATTCGAGGATTGCGCAATTCACTCCATTTTTTGCTCTTCAAATTGTGCAACCGCACGCGCGTGTAGAGATGGCCTTCCAAGGTGTTTCCTTCCCTTGCCGTCTCGAGATCTTCCTACTTCACCCAAGGGCAACTCCTCAGGAGCCTTACGATTGAGTTTCTTCGGAGCTCACGAACGGGATGCCTCTCTCTTCCCCTCATCCTGAGGTCCTATTTCCCCTCTCTCGCGAGCGACGCTTCCTACCTCTATACTCTTGCTCTCAGCGGAGAACCGAACGGCGCCGAATCGTACAAAATAGAGAGCAGGGGAAATAGCAGGTAGAATAGCCGGAAACAGACCATGCGATGGACACAAGGGGCAGGGAAGCACAACGGAGCGCTTTGGAAGCTTCAGGAGACCAGACAAGTGTCGTGTATACACTATTTCATATGGTTTTCAACAAGGGAAAGAGAAAGGTGGGTGCTACAAGTTCTAGGATCAGGATCTCAATATTGCTTCGCTGAAGGCATTGTTATGGTTCTAAGACTACGAGATCCGCTACGGCGGTCATTGTGCACAAGAAAAGAAGTACAGATGAAGTCACGAAGCAAGTTGCGGATGTGAGCCTTCGTCGGTGAGAAGGTTTTCAGATACTTTCGTCACCACCGATTTAACCGAGCCCGAGCCTTAGGAGGGCCAGGTCATAACGTTATGACCAGCCCTCCTAAGGGCCATATGACTCGTCTAACGTCGGTATAACCACGTCGCCTTTTAACACCACGGGCATGCCGATTGAACCGAGCTCCGACCCGGACTAGGGCGAGGTCATAGCGTTACGACCTCGCCCTAACTTGGGTAGTACGACACCTACACTATGACGGTACAGCTATCACGTGTCCGAGTCGGAACTCGGACCCCTGGCTAAGTAGATAGTAAGGAGCCTCTAAGCTAGTTTAGCTAGTTATTTTATTATTATATCTTATTATATAGATACTAATATAATCTTTATAGATACGCTAAGTTATTATAACCTAATACTAGAAAACTATAATAGAAGTTTAATTTCTAAAATATTATATACTTTATAAGAACGTAAAAATTATTTATTTATTTCTAGTTACTAGTTTATTAAATATAAATATTAATATAATATTAAGTAATATTTTAAAGATTATTATTTATTCTTCTAACTTTGTTAGTAGATAGTCTACTAATAAGATATAAAAATATAAATATACTCTAAAAACTGCTTATTTTACTAGTAAATAGTCTATTAAAAAAATATATTTAAATTTATATATACTTTTAAAACCTCTTACTTTATTAGTAAATAAGTTACTAATAAGGTCTTTAACTATTAATATACTTTTAAAACTTCTTATTAAATTAATAGATAGTCTATTAATAATATATATATTATTAAATCTACTTTTTAAACCTATTACTTTATTAGTAGATAGTCTACTTATAAGGTATATAACTATAAATATACTTTTAAAACTTCTTATAATATTA